>LSSK01001042.1:0-16790 GCA_001969505.1 Zancudomyces culisetae | reverse complement strand
TTTGTAGCATCACTCAAATCATATAGTGCTTTTGTAAAGTTGTTGTTTTTATTGGTGGACGCAGGTGGGTTTGTCTTTGCAAATGGCGAGTCTTTCTTTTTGTTTAAAATTTCAAGAGGGACGACATCCGGGTAGGTAAAACACATGTTGTTGTAACCAACATGCATGGAACTCTCTACGGTTACATTAAAGTAATCAATTTTGTCGCTCAGTTTTGGGGCTGCGGAGCGGTTTGGGTTTTTTCCATCATATGCATAGGTGAGTGATGGATCGGTGTTTTGCCATTTCCAGTAGAGTCTATCCATATTCGAATGGTGGAGGAAAAATACAAAATCGTTGGGGGAATAGTTTGTGGTCATATCGCCGGAAAAGCCCATATGCACAGCACCATGGAGAGAAAGTTCTAGGTTTCTCCTGAATTTATCATATGTCTTTGACTTTTGTATTATCGAGGTCATTTGTTCGGGGGAATAAAAGGGCTTAATTTTCCCATTTTCGCCATTGAACTTGCGTCGTAAACAGTGTTTGTTTGGTTGTGACATTATCCAGTTTGCCTGGGCGCCATCAACGACACAGTTTCCAGCTGCTCCGTTGGTACCGATATATTTGCTGGAGATTATCGAACTTTTTACAGGATCCTTAAAATCAACTGCAGCGTCCCAATAGGGAACAAAGAACCTGGGGTTGTAGGTCTGGCCAATTTCTTCAAAGCGACGAGTAAGCAGGCGGTGGAAGGGAAGAAAGATGGAGCCATTGTGAACATAGTTATAGACATCGTTGTGCACTTTTGCAAGTTTGTTGAACCAGCCATCAACATGCATTTTTTTGATTACATCCTTGATCATTGCCCATTCGCTTTCGGATAATGTTTTTATTTCTTTTCTCACAACGATGGACTTACAGGGAACCGGTTTATTGAAGGCACCAAATGCAGTGAAAAGGTGAAGGTATACTAGTACAAGGTGTATTAGTGAATTCATAATTGCTACTCGATGTGTTAATACTTTAGATTGGTCCGCTCTTTGTTTTTGTTTTTGTTTTTTTTTTGTTTCCGCTTTTAAAAATATGTTTATCATGTACTTGTACAATCTGCGTGAAAAGGGAGAGTATAAATAAAGTGAAAGAGATGATAATAATACAAGATTAGAGAAACATCGCTTATATACGAGAACAGAAAAAAAAAGTGGGACCATTACGAGATATATATGTAGTGGCACTATGACGGGATGTGATGTAAAGAGCACAATTGTATTGTTGTATTGTTGTTTTGTATTTTGTTTTCGTTTATTTTTCTTTCTGGTCCCGGGAAAAGTCTAAAAGGTATATTGCAAAGAATAATGCTAATAAGTATAAATTATGTAGTATGATGTATGGAAATGAGTATGAATTCATAACAACAGGTGTAGACAATGGGAATAAGGAGTAATCATTAGGAAACTCAATTCAAAGTAAGTGTCAATAAATAAATTAAAAAATAAAAAACAGGAGAATGAACAAAAATAAACAGGTGATATGCAGTACCATTGAAGTGGTGAAAAAGTATAGATGGTAGGAAAAAGGGCAAGGGTGGGGAGGTGGGAGGTGGGAGGTGGAGGAGGCGGAGGGGGATAGTGGGTTTACAGAAGGAACAAGCCATTCTTTACTTCGTATTGTACTTGTAAGCAGTGGTTGTTTTGAAACGCATGGTTGAGAGAAGAAAAAAAAGAAATGGTAAAAGAGTGGGATGCAGAGGTGGAGGGGGTTATTGGGTGGTGCGTGGTGCAAGACAATTAGAAAAGTAGTAATGTACAAAGGATTATAGTATAACAAAGTGCTATTTTTGAGTAATGCAGGCATTTTTTTTTTGTTGGGTTTATATTTAAAAGCACAAGCACAATACAATAGTATACAATGAAATACAATGCCAATATCTATATAATTTTTTATTAGACAGTAAATATTGCAAGGGCTATTTTCAAAGTTGTATTGTTATTAATGTAAATCATAAACCAATTTCTGAATAGTTTTGTATGCAGAAAAAAAAGAAAACAAAACAATCAGCTCAATCGCTTGTTCAGAGACTAACAATCAAAAAAGCGTGTAACACACACAGCAGAGTGTTTACACCTGTTGCTTTCACGGCATATTACGGGTATGAATGATGAAAAAAAAAAGATGATGAACGTTGATTTTTTTTTTCCTTCAGCTTTTTTTCAATTGATTATTTGTAGGGAAGGGGGGGGAAGAGAAAGGTTAAATGAAAGAGAGAGAGAGCGGAAAAAAAAGTTTTTAAATCAATTCAAGGATCAGTGAATAAGAGTAGCAGTGAGGTTTGGCTTTTTCTGGGTGTGTAGACGAATGAGGGTTAAAGTTTTACAAAGAGGAAGGAGAAGGGGAAGTTAATTCAACATAACCAGGGTGATTTAGAATGAGTACGTTTTGGTACATGTTAACTTGCAGCTGAGTTAGAGGTGTGGAGGGAGTCTGAAAGGAAGTAAAAACGTGAAAAGAAATGGGGAGTGGGAATTGTGGGAGTGGTAAGGAGATCATGATATGTTTTTTATCGATTGATTTGAGTTGTAGTGTAAATAAAAGTAAAAGATAAAAAATGAAAGTGTGGAAAAAAATAAATGGTAAGGAAAAATCAAGACCATACGTCTTCGTAATATTGGTCAGATTCTCTAAAGCGGTTAAAGATATCAGTGGCAGAATCCCTATCTATAGCACGTTTTTCGGCAAGACAGTCAATGATACAGTTAACAACATCTTTGACCATAAACTTAGCATCGCCGCAAATGTAAAAGTAGGCGCCACGATTGAAAAGTAGGTCGTAGACCATGTCTTTGTGTTCGGCTATACGGTGTTGGACATAGACCTTCTGAGGTTGATCACGGGAGAAGGCGGTGATGAGCATGGAATTGGGGTTGGAAGGAGAGTTGAGGTTGATTTGATCGATGAGCAGGGAAAGTTCATCTTGGTAGAGGAAGTCAGCGTCTTTATTGCGGTTTCCAAAGAAGAGGATGGTTGAACCAACAGATGAACCAGAGCGGGATTGGAGAGAACGTTCATGGATAAAGGCGCGGAAAGGAGCAAGACCAGTTCCAGGGCCAACCATAATGATGGGGATGGAAGGATCTGTAGGTAGTTTGAAGGGAGAGGGGCGAATGTAGATGGGTAGTTTGAATTGGTTATCTGGAGAGATACGGAGAGAAGTGTTGAAACCATGGATAAGGTAAGGATCAGAGTGACTGTTAGTAATGGAGGAGAGGAGAGAGGCCGAGTAAGGAGAGGGAGAGGTGTAGGAATCCCTGTCAGAGAGGACAGTTTTGAGAACATTAAAGTTGTTAGTGGTGGTTCCAAAGCGTTGAACGTTGTCAGAGTTTGAGTACAACAGGACAGAGGCGGTGATGGAAACGGTGGAGGGATGAACAAGAGAGGACGATGAGATGGAGTAGAAGCGAGGAGAAAGTTTAGGTAGCAAATCAAACAGCAAGTCAAAGCTAAAGACCGGAGTGTAGGAGGGATCGGCAGATGTTTCGATGGAGATTATGTGGGCCAATAGCTCAGCGGGTGACTTGTAAGGATCGGAGATTTGGAGGTGGTAGTAGTCGTTGTCATCGGCCAGGCGGGTCAGGTAATTGATGGCAGCATCGCAGTGAGCATGTGGAAGGAGAATGTACTTGATAGAGCTGCGAGGAATTGGCATTGTGATGTCGAGATAGTGGCGCAACACAGACGCATAAGTTGATGGAGAGTGTGGAACCAATGAACATGGCTTGGTTGGATCTGCACGATTAACAACAGCTATTTTGGTCTCTGGTTGAAGTTTCAAGACCTGCAACAACTCGTTTACGGCTTCTTCACTGTTGGCTGGATACACACCGACGTGGTCTCCTGTTTTATATGTCATTTTCGATGATTCTGGAAGCGCTAAATCCACATGAATAAACTTGCGATCACGAGAAGGAACTGCCAAATCATACGCAGCTGTTACCACTGCCTCGTACACATTGCTGCTATCGTATATAGCTGGTGCTCCTGAGCCTATTGCCAGCTTGCCTACATCATCTCTGTCTTTCGCTTTGTCGATATCTAGTTCCTTGACTACATATGTCGACTCATATGTTCGTTTGGGTGCTGTGGAATCCACACCTATTGCCTTGCATATTTCTGGAAGCGCTACCTTTTTCCACTCTTCAAAGTCGTTTTCCAAGTCGCCATCGTCATCACCCAGTCCCAATGGCCCAACCAGTTGTGCTCCTAGGCTCTGTAGCCGTCGGACTGTCTGTCGTATGCACCAGTTGTAGTGTTCGTATGTTGTGTTGCCCAGTCCAAATGCTGCAATCCGCAGGTTTGCCAATGGTCTTTCTTCATCAAACTCCCCATCTTCTGGGTGTTCAAATTCAATCTGTTCCGCATCTTCAAAGTCCTCTGTAAACAGATCTTCTCCCACAAGCTGTCCAAACCACGGCGCCATGTTGTCACATGCTTCTCCTTCTCCTGTTGTTGCCAACACCAAAACCAACAGCTGTTTCTTGTCTAGCTTGGATAAAGTCTCTACTGAATACATGTCTGGATCCATAACCATCATGTCTAGCCCAAATCCAAGCTCTCCCTCCTGTGCCAACCGCTTCCCCAAGTCTTCCGCTGTTCCTGTCTGTGAACCATACATAATCGCCACATTCTTCTTGTTCTCCCGCAACACCTCTGCCACATCTCGGTCTGTATTCATTACCTTTCGTCCGACTCCCTTTCCACTTCCTTCCCCATTTCTTGCGACTTCTCCCTTTCCACCCAAGCTCACTCCCCCATATCCTCCTACATTCTCACTGTTACCCTTCAAAAATCGTCGAAGTATAAATGTTGCTGCTCCAACTAGCAACGTTGCTATCACGATTCCATCGATTCCTTCAAATCGTCCCATTTTTGCTTGCTTTGTTTCTTTTTCTTCTTTTCCTCCCTTTATAAACTCTGGTTGTTTTTGCTTGTCTCCGATTACAATTTCTACTATCTTACTTATCGCTGCTGCTGCACTCAATAATATGGCTGTAAGTGCTACCTTGATTATATTATACACGCCGCCTTCTTCACCCTCTTCTTTTCTTCTCCTCTTCTTATTGTCCCCACTGCTATTTTTATTACCGTAATTCAGCCGGTTATTCTTTCCCTTGCTTGCACTCTCGGATACTAGCTTATATGTGTTTCCTACTAGCACTCCTATCGCTTCTATTATTCTTATCGCTATCCCTTTACTTGTTTCGTTACTTTCTTCGTAGCTAAAATCAACTGGGTCTATACTTCCAAATTTGTACTGCACCTCTCTCTTGCTTGCCCTACTTTCTATATTCATTTTTCCCCCTTTTTTAGTTATTTGTAATGTTTCGCTTTAATTTTCTTTTTTATCTTTTACTCATTTTGTAAGAACGACTTATTCTATATAAAAGGTTAAAACTGCTACTAAATTGAAAAGATGGCCCAAAAAAAATAAAAATAGTTCTGCTTTAATTAATTTTGTGAATTAAATTGAAATACAAAATTTTTTAACACAATCAAAAATCATCCAAACAAACAATACATTTTATTTTTAATTTTGGCCAATAACCTCTCCAATCTTTCTTACTCCTACCCATCCCTCCCTCCCCCCCCCCAACATTCAACAACTTATGACTTTAAAAAATTAATCCTTTTTTTTTTGCATTGTTGAGTAATAAATAACGTTGCAATCAAAAAAAAAATAAAAAATTTCTCCATCCAATATTGACTTGAAAATACACTTCAGCATTATAAATGCTACTATCTTTCCTCACACCACCCTTATTCCTCTATCACCCTTTTTTTATTTCCCCCCCCTCCTCTATCACCCTTTTACAACAAATAATCTTTAACATCGCTAACAACGCATGTATTCATATGTATTTTAGCTATTCGTAAAACTTACTTTGTGATTACACCTTGTCGTGCACCCTTCCTTTTTTAATTATTACTTGTACGTACACTTTGTATCGTCAAGTATTTATACTTGTGCTAGCAAACCCCTTTCGTATCTTGCTTTTTTTGTGATTTTTGTTTTATGTCTATGACACTCTATTTCAGTCCACTCAATTTATCCTTTATACAAAAAACGAAATGTATGTTTGTTTATAATTTATAATTTTCCTTTATTTTATATCTTTACCCGTCTAAATTTCGTCTAGCCAAAAATCAGAATTACAAAGACTAACCTAAACAGCCAAACACAAGGCAAAGAATCCTTATGACTTAATAATACGATAAAATGCTGTGGGATTTATTTAAACTTTTATTTTCCTCTATTTTTCTGTCACCCATTCTTCCCACAATCTCTGATATTTCTGATTAGAAATTACGCTAAATCTCTCATATACTTTCTTTTTTGCTCTTTACGTTTCACATTTGACAGCCAATATTTTATACAGTATTAACATGCATATTTCATTTCTTTATTTCTGCTTTTTTTTTCATGTTTAAATGGCTCTACCAATACCAACAATTTCCTCGTTTTTATATTTTAATTTGATGTTTTATGTTTTGTTTTATGTTTTATTACTATTTTTACCAAAAAGCTGAACCTAGTCATAAGGCTTCAATTTTATATAAATAAATCACAAATCAGGAAATATCCAATAATGAAAAGTGGGAATTCCAACTCAAAAAGTTTTTTTCTTTCTTTCTTTTCAATGGCTTTCGGAAAATATCCCTGATTGGCATTCTCCGACACTTTATCTATCAGATTCACATCTATCACTTTCATGAACGTGATAAAAGATATACTTGTTCCTCCACCCACCCTCATCTTTTTTTTTTCTTGGGTTAATTTATAGACACAATCTTATATGCACCAAACAAGAAAAAAGTTCATATATTTGAGTATCCACCATGTCCGCTTCTCATATTCTAATATCCCTACTATCGCTACCCCTCCTTCACCCTCCTTCACCTTCTTTATTTACAGAGCGCAACACCTAGTCTCTCAATTACTTGCATCTCCAATTGGTCCCATGTACTATACGAAAATCACTACAACTTTATACACTTCATCCCCATAAACAATCGAATTACATCACAACCATTTTTAGTTTTTGTATTTAATTCAAGTATACCCCTTCTTTTTTTCTTTCAACCTTCCCCCTCCCCCCTCCTCATTCATACTTCCACAATTCATATGGCGTGACTATATTTGTCAAGAATTGTATCACAAACTGTGGAACCTGGTGGTTGAAACTCGACACATACCATTTAAAACCCACCCATATTCCACGTGCCCTCCTCACCTTTGTCCATTTTCCCCCTAACATTACACTCTAAACACACATCTCTTCCAGCCTGTTCAAGTGAGTACATCATCTCTACCACCAGGAAAACAAAAATTATCTGCTATTCCACCAGTGGGTCGTATACCCTGTCTTCTTTGATACTGCGTTACTTTCCTTTTTTTTTTACTTTTCCCACTTTTTCTCAGTAGTGGGCTTTTAAATCTAACTTACCTTCACCCTTATTCTCCTCTGTACATCAACCTGCTCTCTGCCCCACTCTACATGTGATTTTTTACCACTTTTATTTCCAAAATTGCATTTATCTTTAAAATACTAGGACCAGAACAATACATAAAAAATTTGCCTATGTTTTACATTAAACCATCCTGTGTTGTAGTATAGTATAGTATAGTATAGTACAGCACACTCACAACCCCCCCCCCCTATACTACACAAGTTGTCCTTTCTTATAAAGATCATACAAAAACAACGCCGATGTCAGTTTCAGATCGCAACAACCATACTTCCAAGCATCTTCCAACCTTATCAAACACATTTTTATCCTTTCTCCACTTTCAATAAGCCCACCCACTCTCCCCTCCAACTTCCTGAACTCCTCCTCGCCCTCAACACTGGTTTCATACAAAAATAGCCGCACGAACTCATCACTCCCTCCCGAAGTTGGATAAAGCCCCTCATACTCACTATATCCATTCGATTCAGGCAGAGTCGACGATAATCCTCTCTGATTCTTTAATAGTAGCTCGGTCAAGTCGACAACGCTCTCATCCTCCTCTATTTTGATCCCCAACTCCTCCTCTATCTCCTCTCGAATCTTTCCAGCAAAATTTTTGGATCCATCAACCATTCCTGCTGGTAGTTCCAGCATGTTGAACGAGGGTACGGGTATCCTGGGCTGGCTGGTCAGCACAACGTATGCGGCGCCGTTCCCACCACATCCCCCCGCTTCTTCTCTATTTTCTTTGCTTTTTACCCGAATAACCAGCAACATTGCCACGGATCCACCCCGCATAAACACAATTCCCGGAACCTTTATACCACTTTCTTCGTAGTAGGCCTCTGTAACAAACTTCAGAAACCCAATCCTATCTCCTTTTCCTGCCCTAAACACATCAACCGACTGTACCAACACACCGTCCACTTTTATCCTTTCCGAACTGGTCTTCCGTTCGATATCTTTATCTAATCCCAATAAACCAACGCATTTCCTGTCTTGCTGGTATATCTCTTCGTCCAATTTCTTTATCCAGTTTTTGAAAGGGATAAATTCGCTGACCTTGTTCAGGATTGCCGAATTTATTTGCTGGGTACATTCAGGATGTGCCTTCAAATATATCTGTTTGCCGGATCTGGTCAGCTCTATCATTAAATGCTCTACCATTTTGTTCATCTCTTTACGGTTTCTATATCTGCCTGACTTTGAAAAAAAATCAAGACTGCATTATATATTCGCTTTTTGTTAAATAACCCAGATTTAACAACCCAAAGTTTGTATTTTTTTAATCGTATTCTTTGCTCAGCATCCAGAACAAATTAGTGGTAATTATAAATGGAACATTCAAAACACCAATCTGCTTGTAGATTTGCTGGCTAAATGGCTGAACTACAAAACCTCGCTTACACCAACTCCAAGACACAAAAAAACACTTGCTCTAGCTTGATGATGAAGGTACACACCCTTGCTCCCACTTATCCTCACACTTGTACATTCAGCAGACCAGGCGTACCGGTTTCGTCTCTCTAGTAGAAAAAACACATCCCCATGAATTTCAACACACAATTAGTGTGCTTTTTTTGGAAACTGGATCAGAGCTAGCCATTTTAATAGTTCACCGTGAAGCTCTCAAACAATTATCAGCACTCCTTATATTTTTTTAAAAAAAAACAGCAAAACCAAGTGAAAAAAAAATCAAATTATAAACCAGCAAACCCCAGCAAAATCAGCGACTTTGAAGATGAAACACAAACACATTATAACTTTGCTGCCTTTCTTTGCTTATGAACGAGTGGTGGTTTTCCCGCAATGAGTTTAATGGTATCACCAACGAGTGACTCATCTTCAATACATCGTATCATGTTATCAACCACCTCATCTACCGTCAAAACGGCGTTCTTCTTAATGACATTCAAATTGTTACCTCCAGCCGAAAGTGCGCGTCTCAACATGTCTGTGTCTGCATAGTTTGGTGCAACAGCGTTGACCCTGATTTTTGGATACAGTGACGCACAAGTAGCTGTAAAGTTAACAACGCCTGCTTTGGCTGGCCCGTATGCTGGCCCTGTAGATGCTGGGAAAAACGCCATGTTGGATGCGACGTTTACCACAACACCGACAGTCTCGTTTTCTCCGCAGGGAAGTGTGTTCCAGTAGGCTACTGCTAGGCGTGTAAAATCTATAACAGATATAAGATCCACTTCAATTGTTTTCCTCAACATTCGGCTGTCCTTGTCACCCCAAACTGGTGTTCCGCCGATTCCTGCGTTGTTTACAAGAATATCCAATCTTCCAAACTCAGAAATTGCAAGGCTTAATGTCTTTTCTAGATCTTCAGTTTTTGAGACATCACACTTTACAAATACTGCCACCTTTTTTCTATTTAGGTATAAGAGAATAAAATAAATATTTTTATCTTGTATGCACAAGGTTCGTATCACAGCCAAAGTACTAAAACTGATTTCTAAGGTAGAAATCGATTTTATTGTCACATGTATTACCCTTTAGCCTCGTTTAGCTGTCTTGCTACATCTTCACCATCTAGAATATCCGAAACAATAACCTTGCCGCTATTTTTTTTTGTGTATAGTTTGTTTTTTAGTCTAAACTGAGATTCATTTCAACTATATTTATAAGTGGATACATGCATACACAGTACACATTATCACCACGGGCATAGCCACTACAAGTTGCAAAAAGAGCGATTACTAATATCTTACCCTTTCTCAACAATAACTTCGGCGATTCTTTTGCCAAATCCCCGTGCCGCCCCTGTTACAATTGCTACCTTGTCTTTAATGGTCATTTTCCTTCTTTCTACCTGCTATGTGATCTGGTTTTTTAATATTTATATTTGCCTTTTTTATAAGTACAGTGATATACCATTAACTGTTGATAAAGAAAAACTGTTCACAAAACCTGGGCCTTCCATCCCTCCCCACAGACCAGCTATTTATTGCAAAACAAAATGGATATTTTAATTGCATATTCACCCCCCTCCTCCACTGCCCCTTCCAATTTCCAATAATTAAGTTTTGAGTTCCACATGCATCTGATTTTGTGTTTTTTATGTACTAATTTGAAACCAACCTCGATTTTTCATAACTTTTTTTTTTTGGCCAGATACTTGTGTTTTAACATTGTTAGAAGAGTGAATCAATCGTGATAATTTTGTTATCCATTTCTAATTCGAACTCTACTTGGCAACCGGAAACAAGGTCAATAATTTTTATCTCAATGTGCATTTGAAAACCCCAGTGAGCAGCCCGTAGACATTTACACCATGGATTCGCACTTTATTTTATATACACATGCTGCATACTATGAATACCCAGCATTGGGTGACGCTATACAAAAACATCTATAGAAAAAGAGGTTATACAATGACAGTATACATGTTCCTACTTTTTAAATGATTTTTCATCCAGAATCAAATCTAAAAAAGTCGGAAACTTCGCAACAAAAAAAAAATATATATATATATATATACTTGGCATGAGTAGTGGTTGCAGTTAAAATCCAAACGGCTTGCCTTTTTTTGGTGGTCCAACCATACAGGGCTCAAGGGTATTGGACAATAAGTTGCCTGGTATAGGTGTTGGCTTTCTGGTGCCAAAATTGCAATCACCAACTTTGTTACTTCCCCAATACCTACACACATCCTCGTGGGGATACATAATATCACCACCTTTGAATACCGGGGCTGGTTTTACGCTCGAAGTTTTACTTCCACCAGTAACCCTAAAATCCGTGCAGCTATAGTATTCCCCAAAACTTTTATTGGTTTGGTAATAAAACACGCCACCGCCGTACCACATCCACTGCAGTGTATACATATCGTCATTTAGATAATCGGGGATGGTTATCACTGTTGAACACTCCTGCGACCCTGGACCAGCCAGTACTCCCCAGTTAGTGTTATTTGGATTATCTGGACCGCAGTTGGTTTCATAGCATGTATATTTAATAACCCCTTCGTTAAAGCTACCCCAGTTATCTGAATCCTGATATCTGGCTATTGCTAGCCTAATAAATCCTCCGGGGTGATTTTGTCGGCCCCATTTTACTGTTATATTTTGTCCTCTCCTATAAATACTGGGTGTCAAATATTTGAACTTTTGAGCTTGTGAGTCCCTAGAATCGTCACAGGGACCTTTACATCCTTGACCAGCTCCACATGTTCCAAAAGTTCGTAAATTCCCTCTGGGTAAGGGATATTTAAGCATGCTATGTGCGTTTACGGTAATCGATACTGCGATTATCCAGCATATCAGTTTCTCTGCAAACATTTCTCCGATATGAATTACTTGTTGATTATTAGTCTATTTTCTTCCTGTGATACCCAGACAAAAACGTATTATCCGTATATGTTTTTTCAAAGATAGTCTGTATCCAAGTAGTATATTGTAAATTTCAGGTTATGCTATACGTGATTAAGCTATAACTCAGACCGCTGCAGGACCCTTTGCACTTTTTTTTTATAAAAAATTTGGAGTTGTTATTTTACAGAATGCTAATTTATGTTTAAAGATATTTAATGTTCCAAATGAACATCCTATTCTATAAGGGTTTAATAGGATACATTTATATACCCCATTACATATAAGATTGTAGTAGATGATTATACCTCATAAATATGGCACCATAATCTGTAGGTATAACCTTGTATTCCTCATGCTCCAAAACAAAGGTGTGTGAAATGCAGAAATTGAAAAATGGTATGGAGCAACTTCTTTATAGGTATCAATCATGTTACAAACCGCAACTGTAGTTGAGTTTTATTCAATATCTTGCGTTAATTTGGGGCTTGGATTTTGCTAAATATTCCCAACTAGTGGTTATCACTGAAGTATCCAAGGTGCTAAACAAGCCAAAACAACGAAAAACAAACGTTCTACGGCAATATTTTCATTCTTTTTTCATAACTTTGGAATTGGCAACACAATCACGATTGCCACTGATTGTCTAGGGTTTACCTTGACAAATAAAATCTTGAACAAATGAGAGAATAAATGCCAAATTCTCCAATTTTCAACTCCACATTTCAACAAGCTAAGTCCCGAAAAAAAAATTGGAATGGAAAAAATGGTTTATGTTCGAGTTGGTCAAATTCGTGCTCTGGAATGAAGAGCAAGTAAACCAGACGCCAACAACACCTGTTGAGGAACATTCCAGTTTAGGAATAACACGAACTAAAAGAAAGAAATGCATTTTCATCTTCATTGGTTATTTTGTCTCCGAATCAGATTGTTCCCAAGTGGTCATAATAAAACTTTCCGCTATATTGCATACATTATCAGCAGGAAACCATATTAGCTAATATTGATACAACAATCCCAAGTCATCATGCTTCAAGGACTCTTAGACTTTGTAGTCATTTTCGTTGTATGGCAAGCGTAATATCGATATCTTTTTTTTATTTTAAAAAAAGTAAAGTCACAAAAGTCATAAGCCTTGCCAAACTGGGGTAGAAAAAATGTATGTGGATGTTGGGAAGAGCAAAGATCGATGTGGATATATTTACATGGCTTTCGAGTATTAAGAGAATGATGAATCGAACATGAGTTCGAGGACAAAAGTAAAGTAAAGCAAAAACAAGAACAAGAACAAAAAAAAACAAAAACGAGAGGGTTCTTTGCATTTAGTTATCTGAGTCAGAACTGGACTCATCTAGATTTATCGAGCTTGGTAGCTCCAAAACGGATAGCTGTCCATTGGGGAGTATACCAAGCGGGTGAGTTGACATGGAACCATACTTGGAAATCGAATTGAAAGAATCGATACGAGTAGTCAACTGGGACTGATACTCTTCTAATTCACTAAACAATGAAGGCAGGTCAACCATCTGTTGGTTCGAAGTGTTGGGTTTGCTGGATAAGAGACTGTCAAGAAACATTTTACGCTGATAATGAAGGAAAGGAGAAATGGCTTCTTTGAGAGATGGATCAAACTTGCAAAAGGTTTTTAAGATAAACCGAGTGAAAACGTTTGGTTTTCTTAAACAGATCTCCAGTAGATGCTCCGGATCAAGATCAAAAGAAATGTTTTGCGATTGAGTACTTCCCAAACTGGATAGATTACATTCCAGAAAATATTTTAGCCAGCAAGTGTATACACATCCAACAGTAGAATTATTATTGCCTTTGTCTCGCTTCTGGGAGGCTGGGTATAAAAACTCAAAATCAGTATTCTTATTTAACGGCGAGTTCCCCATATTATCCATACTGACAATCCTTTCTATTAAAGAACTTATAAAAGTATTTGTAAAGAATGTTCCTTCTGAAGATTGCTTGGTTTCGCTAGCGGTGTCGAAGCCTCGTAATCTCTTTTTTTGCCGTGATTGTTGAGTCTGTTGGGTTCGTTGAGTTCCTGTAAGAAATGGTTTGTATAACTCAAGTGTATGAGCGTCAATCTTCATTTTGCTACCAGCTCCAAAACTTGGTCTTTTTTTAGAATTGAGAGGGACTATCAAATCCAGATTAGGATCGAGTAGTAGTGGCACCACTATCATTTCAATAACATCCTTAGTATTTAAATTATTGTTGCCATTGTTTGCTGATAGCCCTATAGCATCCTCCACTTGATTATAGCGCAACTTTCCCTTTTTATATTTCACTAACAAATTATATATTTCCCTTATGGTCTGGTTTTTCAATTCATTGATTTTCCCGGTGCTTAGACTAAAGTATTCCCTGTTTATGTATTCCAAACACACCAAACAGCCCATCCTCAATAAATTTAAACTGGGTAGTGCCTCATGCGTTGCTGAATGTCGGAGTTCTACCAACCACGATGGTAGCCCCAATCGCTCTGCAAGTCTCCAGAGTGACATTGCATACACTCCCTTTTGTTCCTGATCTATCAACAAATTCACAAATCTTACTATTGCCATTCCGTACATCATCCTAAGTTCTGTATCGCTTAAAAGGCTTCCTTGGTTGACGCTTTGCTTGTTGGAGTGATTGTCACGTATCCACACCTCCACTAGGTCCGCAGTTATATCAATCGAAACGGGAATTTTACCTCTGCTTCTCCATATTTTTACCCTCTCAACACCCTCTATCCTTTTATGAACTTCGTTTTCTGGGGCGTATAAAAGCTCTCCTATTTCAAGAAACTCCTTTTTGTTTGCCCATGGAACTATTCTTGGTGTCTGCATTTGATCTTCTCTCGCACGTTTTCGCTCTTTTACTTTTCAATTTCGAATACAAGCCAACAAGAATAACACTAATGTACAAATTTAATGGGACGCACTTTCTCTGTCTTTCTTTTCGTTTCAGTACATGATGAATTTGTTGACTCTCTGCCCTTTGCAAAAAAAAATTTTTTTTTATATTTCTGTTTGATCGATTTGCTAAAATTTGCTACCAAATCTAGCCCACATTTGCAAAAAGAACTGGCTGTTCAATTATAGAAAGTGTTGTTAAACCACTAAGCAAAAGGGGGAGGGTGGGATTGTATGCTTATGATAGAATAGTTTTCTATTACATTTAAAGTACTTCGTGGAAGCTTTGGTTGGTTATTTTTAACCTTCAGCTTGGATGATTAAGATGTGGACATAGACATATATATGAGAAATTATACAGAGTATCAAACGGAATGATAACCACCTTGAAACAAAATCTATCTGATGGGTTTGGTATTCATTGGCTTGACTCCATTGCTTTGTATTGTATGTTTAAGTATTCTAAATACTTGCCGCTTGCCATACACACATTCATAGTTTGATACAAAATATTGCTGAACATAAACGTACTAGTAAAGCAAAACGGGTATAAAAAGACAAAAGCAAACGCGGTCCACATGATAACGCGCAATAAAAAGAGGATACCAGTGTCTGTAATAGGCGGTGTGTGTATATATTATGTCTATAATACAAAAAAGTCTTAACCCGTTTTTTTTACTTGTACCATACTACAAAGCAAATGACAGCACACTTTATATTTTTATTTATGCTCGCTATATTTTTATTTAGTTTTCTGGGTCAACTTTAAGGTTATAAAAGCTTAAAAACCATATACAAATTATAATGTTTAAGCTTGAAAAAAAAAATACTAAATATGTTGGGATAAATCAAATTCAAATGCTACGTGATGGGCTGGTAATGTATGTAGGCTTTGCTCATTTTGCGGTCAACTTTAGGACTTTTTTATTCTTTTTCTTTTTTTCTCTTCCATTAAAACTCTTGTTGAAATATAGAGCCGCCTTTATAGATAGATAACTGGGTATTCTCAATAAAATATAAACAATGATATTTGTGGGAAATTAAACATCACACAATAGATTAAGCGAATGAGCTGACATGAAAATACACGATCATTGACTATTCCTGCCAGCACAAATAAATCCAGAAACACAACCAAATTTGTTTACTAAACGAGCTAAGTTTTGTTGAAGGTAAAAGGCAACTAGAAACAGCGAAATATCAATAATCCAAGGCCACAAGGGGAAAAAAGCAGATATAGAGACCACATTGAACCTCATCTTCAGTACATATTTTTCATACCAAGAATGAATTTTTTGTTCAAGAACAAGCCGAAAGGCCCTGCAGAGATAGTCAGGTCATTGAAGGAATCCATTTTGAAGTTAGAAAATCCAGAATCGAACAAATATAAGGTATTTGCCCTCTCTTTGCTGATGTGTACCTATTTATTTTTGCTTCTAAAGTATAAGCCGATAACTGTACAGCGAAAATTCGGGTGCAACCAACAGTACTGATTAATTTATTGGTTATACTAGGCAAACGAGGAAATCTCAAAGTGTATTTCTAGCATAGTTACCATTTTCCAGGAAAATCCTACAGACAAAAAAAGTAAGTGAATTCTATGATGTACAAAACTTTTTCTTTTTGGGGGGGGGGATTTTTGTATGATTATTACATATAAAATTTAATTCGAGTAATAATGAATCTTTAAAATTCTTACAGATCAGGATGGTAATTCAGAGATGGCTGTGCAGATATCACAGGAGATATTTCAAAACGATATATTCAGCATACTCATACCAAATTTATACCGAATCCCGTTTGAGGTATTATTTATTTGATTTTTTTTTATCAAGTTTGATAGTAATGGCCATTTTGCTAAAAGGTAAAAAAACATTTTTTGTGAGAAAAAAACTAGACCAAGAAGGAGATAGCAATGATATACGGTATTCTGTTAAGGAGAAAAGTAGGAGCACGAGAACCTACTGTCGAGTACCTGTCGAAAAACGGAGATATAATCAGAAACCTCATCAAAGGGTAAATACGAAAATACTAAAAGCTTAGTTGGTTGAAGGAAAGGCGTATATATGCTTGCACTATC
>LSSK01000179.1:6822-20600 GCA_001969505.1 Zancudomyces culisetae | reverse complement strand
TTATGAGACAGACGTTGATGAACTAAAAGACTTTTGCGCATATCTTGAGGAATTTTCGGTGCTAGAATATCAAGATTATTTTCAATTTGCCATACAAAGGAGAAGTGGCAATCTTCTAAAGCAGATTGTAGGGGGTGCATGTATGTATTATTCGCTTAGATACTGTCGAAAAGGTTTGATTGATATTTTGAACGCTAGAGTACCGGATAGTCTAGACAAACAGCTGATGTATGAAATGTCACTATTCCTTAGAAAGGGAAATTATGCTAAAAAACTGTTTTGGAGTGTAGATCGTACCCCAGAAAACTTTAGAGGCCTTACCAGGATGGCGTATAAAACCAAAAATATAAACATAATTACCTACCTTTTAAAAAACCAGCTTTTATCAATAGATGAGTCTGACAGTAGCGTTCTGAAGACGGCATGTAAACTCGGGGATTACCAGACAGCTAAAAAGTTATTTGATGGGTATCCAGGTATGGTGGATGTATCCAGTTTTTTGGACGCAGTTGATTCCGGCAATGTCATGGTTGTGAAATTGTTTTTTGATTATGGGTTGGATACTAAACCTATCACTTCAAGTGTAATCAAAAATGTATGTACCAAGAAGAATATTGAAATGTTACGATTTTTACTTAAGAATGGCGTTAAAATAAACACCAGAGGAGAAAATGGGATTGCTGAAGTATTAGGGGGGAGCAATGATGAAATACTAAAGTGGTTGCTGAGCGATGCTCAAAAGCTAGAGAAAAACGCTTTGGATATCCATATTTGCAAGTTAGATGAACAGGAGCCTTGCTTTAATAAGATATTGAAATTTTTTATTGCTCATGGATTGGAGATCGATGCATATGTGGCTGACAAAATTACACTTGAGGTCAATCTGGGCGACATTGAGGGTATTAAAAGATTACTGAGCAAAAATTTTGAGAAAAACTACACTGGCGACAAAATTGAAGCTAGGAGTGCAAGAAAGTTTATTGAAATCGCAAAAAATTCGCTTAAACATAAATCACGGACTTGGATAGATACAGATAGCTCTATATGTTGTAAACCCATACTTACTGGCGACTCTGATGGTTTTAAAGACACGTTTGTAGATGAAAGAGTAGCTACAGAAACAAGCTTTCACATGGTACAGCAAAAGAAGATGGATCGAGCCAGAACCATAAATCAAGGAAACGTAGTAGTATTAAATGACAAACATCTTGAGAAAATAAAAGCGAGGCTTTTAGATAAAATTTTTGAAATTTTAGATTTTTTGGTAGCATGTGGGGCTGATATCAATAGCCACGATTTTTTGGTATTGAGGACAGCGTATAAAGCAGGAAACATAAAATGGATAAACCATTTTATAGAAAAAGGGGCTCGCTTGGGGGTGGGAGAATCCAACGGCTTAGAGGAGGCATGTAAGTCAGATGATGTAGAGGTCTTAAGGCACTGGGTAGCGCATGGAGGATCTCTCAGAAATAAATCCAGGTTCAATGGGATTAGAATCGCCTGTGAGTTAGGAAATCTTGAAATGGTTAAAGTATTGATGGAAAACGGAGCTGATTTCTGTTCTTTATTTTATAACGGCGTTGTAGAGGCTTGCAGGACAAACAATATAGAGCTGTTGAGGTATCTATTGAAGAATAATGCCGAAGTGAAACACCCACTTTTTGACGGGCTACAGGTGGCATGTGCAACGGGTAATATAGAGTTGGTTAAATTATTAATTGAAAATGGCGTTAATCCTGTATTGATGCGAGAAAATGGTGTGTTGGAGGCATGTGAAGCAGGCAGCTTAGAAATAACGGAGTTGTTATTGAAATCAGGCGGGGAGATGCATTTTGATATTGGTCTGTGTATTTATGAAGCCTGCAATAAAAATAACTATGGTTTGGCCAAGCTTTTGCTTGAAAAAGGAGGTACACTTGAACCTCATAGCTTGAATGGAGGGTTATTTGCGGCTGTAAGGGCGAACAATGTCGATTTGGTCAAACTGCTTTTAAAAAATGGTGCTAAACTTACAAATTGCTCTTATAATTATATATTGGAGGCATGTGTAAACAACAATCTGGAAATGGTGAGAATACTTTGCGAAAATGATGTACTTATTGTACGAGGAGAGAGTAGTGGTGTGATTGAGGCTTGTAGAAACGATAATTTTCAAATCTTAAGCTATTTGCTTTGCAGGTGTCCAAACCTGGTGTTAAACACAAACTATGGAATTAAAGAAGCATACAACAATGCGAACGTCGAGGTTGCTAACCTTTTGGTTAAATATGGCGTTGATGTCAAGACGCACGACAGTTTACTCCTGAAGTTTGCATATAAAATAAAAAGCGGTGATTTACTGGAGCTTTTACTAAACAGGGATTTGGTGTGCCCTAAGAATTTTCTTAAAAAGCTAAACAGATTTGTCTTGAAAGAAAATAGATGCTTGAATGCCGCATCTAATCAACGATATCTCTTGGCAAAATACATTCTAGATAAATTGGCGCACTTTTGAATAAAGAAGCTTTACGACTGGAATATATTGGGGATGTGCCGTATCCTTATCAAATAAATGAAACAAAAGTAATATCTAGTGCCAAATCATAACTGTTGTTACTAGTATGTAGCAATTGGGTATTTTGTGCGGTTAGGAGAGTAATAGCAATGGGTTATTAGCATTCACGGCTAATTTTGTTTAATTATGAGGTAAATGCAAGCCCATCCCTGTTTTATCTAATACCTTGTTAGGATTCCAGAAACCAACAAATGGCCTACTCGCAGCAGTTTAGAAATATCTGGGTTTTTTTGGTTTTACTACCTTTTCCGGCTAACTGGTTTGTTCGTAAGGCCGGAATGAAATCAGCAATCAAGAAACTGCTTGTAAAATCGTGTTTTTGCTCATGTTCTAATTGGCAAGGTTGAAAACACGATTATATAAAGATTGACTCTGGAAAAATATTTTCACTCCAATCTAATAATTAGTTGCTAAAATATGACAATTTTTTTTTACTAAAGAGGAAGGATATAAAAAAATTTCTGCTCGCTAACATAGCGATTGGACCTATTACCACATTCAAAGTCTCAAACTCATTACATCACAATTAAAACTGGCTTAAATGTGATGGTGAAGTGAAGTATCACTCTGCATTTACTGGTTGGATTCGGTCAACACAAAAAATGACTCGAGATATCATGAGCTTATAACAGGTAGATGCTTCTTTGGTATGTGCGACTCACCCCCCCCCTCTCCTGAAAAAGGATTTGCTCTGTAAGTTTAGAAAGATAGTCTTTCTGAGCAGGCCTAAGCATCTGGTTAAAGCATTTATCTTTTAGCTTACAAATCGCAATTTATTTATTTTGTATAACCCAACATTACTAGATACTAAAAGTATTCTGGATTATCCGAAAGAACATGTCAACTGTCATCAATACAAATGAACCACTATTTGTGTTCGTGATTATTAATGTTGGCAGTATCCAAAATTAAAATATAAAAAAAGTCCTAGCGCCAGTTTCTTTTTTTCGTACTATAATATGTATATCCTTTTATACTTTCGAAATATATATAAATTTACCCGTTTTTCATAAGAATAAATTAATAATACCTCTAAATAAAATCGAACTGAAAAAATGTTAGCAAAATATACCGCTTATGGAGTTGCTGTCGCAGGGCTAGCTTCCATCGCCAGTGCCGATACAAGAGTCGTGGTTTTTGGAAACAGCTTGTCCGATATTGGTAACGCCAACCCTCAGCCCAAACCAAACACCGTGCCATGGTGGAATGGTAGATTCTCCAACGGACCTGTATGGAATGAATACCTTGCAAAATGGAATAACTATACCCTTATAAATTACGCAGTTGGTGGTGCAACATCAAACAACACTAGCGTGCAAATATTTGATAACGTAACTATCACCGTCCCTGATGCGTTTCAACAGATCGACACCTTCAACGCAACATTTGGAGGTAAATTTTCCGAGGATGTCTTGAGTAACGACATAGCAGCTGTAGAAATAGGCGGAAACGATGTACTTGATGGAATCACCGGTTTGTTTAGTGGAACAATCAACGTTGAGGAATATTCAAATGCAATTTCTAGAAATATTGGAGCTGCAGTGTCAAACTTGGTGGGTATAGGATACAAAAGACTTTTGGTTTCTAATATTCCAGATATTTCGTTAATTCCTGTTGCGCTCACAGCACCAGAAATTGCAAGAGCGGCACTCAATGCATTTGTTAACGCTACAAATGCACAAACTGAATACATACTGGGTCAAATTGCACAAAACGAGTCTCTAGGAGTGAAGTCCATCCAGGTTTTGGACTTTTTCACGATTCTGCAGAAATTCCAAGACCCAGCGATCAGCACAGCATTGGGAATCACAAACACCACAGCACCTTGTCATGTAGAAGACGCCAGCGGTGTAGTTATTTCCTCATGTGAAGATTCTGATGCCTATGCATTTATGAACTCAGTGCACCCAACTACAAGAGCGCATTCGCTTGTGGGTGCTATAGCATCTACAATGTTGAATGATGGAGACTTCAAAATTACAACTGAATCACTTCTTGATTTGATTTCCAAGTACAAATTGAAGGATATCTCCTCATTGAAAAATCCACTTTATAATGATGATACCTATACTACTGGAGTAACCAACCTCCCTAGTTTTGACATAAAAACATCACAAGCAAACGCGACAGAAATAGTCGACGCAGCCAACGAAAGTACGTCTAACAGCACCTCATCAACCACCAGCTCATCAAGCAAGAGTTCATCTAGCAGCAGCAGCAGCTCATCCAGCTCAAAAAGCTCTACATCAGCAGCTGGATCAGCCAAGTTTTCATTCGGCAAACTAACTGCATTGGCATATATCAGTTCATTTGTCTATGTTTCCACCCTTCTTATGTAGATTTGGTAATGGGTAGAACACTGTTATTAAATAAGTTAACTTGATAAAATATTTATTTCTAGTTCTTGCTGGTTTACAAACAACCTTGAAGTTCACGATTTAGCAAGAATTATCGATTTTATTTAATTGATTGAGTATTTCTCCAATATTATTGCAAATCCTTTCACATAAAGAGCAGTCACTATTTTATTGACCATTTAATTTGATTATTAGTAATACATCAACAGGAAAACCAATGGATTTATGGTAGCACAGTTAAATGTCAACAAAACAAAAAAAAGATTATGTAAAACCGTTACAAAAAGATTATCTAAATTTCCCTTTCTTCTTACCCCAGCTAAGCGCAATTAACCCTATTGCCGCCTTAAAGCATGGGTATTGGATATCACCCACTGGGTTGTATTCAGCCTTTTTTTTTTAGTAGAGACGGTATACGTCTTTCTTTTGAAAGACATAGATTGTAAATGGTTTCAATACGATACTTATTGTTAGCTATAAAGTAAAAGTTCACTTATTAGCGTTTTCAAGTGGAATATGGGACTCAAAAGTTCGATGAAATAAAGATTACCAAAAATCAATTAATGGTGATATGAAAGCTCAATAATTTTGGATTTATATACAATTGGCAAGCTTTATTGACAACCCCTTGTTTTGACTTTTTTTTCGTGTATAATGCATCATTTCATGTGAATGGAATGTATGCAAACATAGTATTATGAGTATATTTCCAGGATTTAATATATTCATGACTGAAAAAAAACGAAATAGGTGTAAAAACAAACTAGTTTGTTGGATCAGCTTGTTTGTCTAGATGAAACACTGAAAAAGATTAAAAGAAAACTGACAAAGTGAAAGTACTAACCCAAGGAAACTATTGCATCACCTGATAAGTTGGGTTTTAATTCGACGTTTAATATGCGTAAAAGGGATTAAAAACCTGTAATCATGTTCACTGATGATTTCCTATAAATACCAAGTATCTGAAGCAAAGCTACGTAGAGTCAACGTATTTTCCTTTTTTGACTGCGATAAGAAATAGGACAGGACACCTTTTCTACAGAACGAAAAATAAAAAACTAAAAAACTAAAATGCTAACCAAATATACCTTGCTCAGTGTTGCTACCCTGGGGTTCATTGCTACTGCCAGCGCTGATACCAGAATCGTGCT
The DNA here is from genome assembly GCA_001969505.1 of Zancudomyces culisetae. Taxonomy (NCBI): domain Eukaryota; kingdom Fungi; phylum Kickxellomycota; class Harpellomycetes; order Harpellales; family Legeriomycetaceae; genus Zancudomyces; species Zancudomyces culisetae. Next base: position 14,538 of record LSSK01000179.1, on the reverse strand, counting down.
CTTTGGAAACAGTCTCTCTGATGTCGGAAACGCCAAGAGGACACTTAACCCACAGGGTGTGCCATGGTGGAAGGGTAGATTCTCCAACGGGCCAGTATGGAATGAATACCTTGCAAAGTGGAGCAATCATACCTTGGTAAATTTTGCAGTTGCTGGTGCAGTATCAAACAACACTAGTGTGCAAGTATTTGATAATCTGACACTTGACATCCCTGATACCCTCCAACAAATCGACACTTTTAATGCCACATTTGGAGGTAAATTTTCTGATGATGTCTTGAGTAACGACATAGCAGTTGTGGAGATAGGCGGAAATGATATCCTCGATGGAATCACTGGCTTATACAACGGTACAACCGACGCAGATGCGTACTCAATCTCTATCTCATCAAGTATTGGAGCTGCAGTCTCAAAATTGGTGGATATGGGATACAAAAAATTTGTGGTTTCCAACATTCCAGATATTTCATCATGCCCTGCTGGGCTCAATGCACCAGCAGCTTCAAGAACAGCGTTGAGTGCATTTATCACCGCCACAAATACCAGAACACAAACCATCCTGTCAAATATGCTGAAGGACAGCTCTTTGGGTATAAAGTATATCAGAACATTGGATCTTTTCAATCTTATTGTTGAAATGCAAAAACCAGAAGTTAATAGCGCACTTGGACTTAAAAACACTACCGCACCTTGTTACGTGGAAAATACTAACCGTACAGTTATTTCCTCGTGTGAAGATCCTGATACCTATGCATTTATGGATCCCATACATCCAACTACTAGAGCCCACGCATTGTTAGGAGCCGTAGCCGACACACTATTCCATGATGGAAGCTTTAATGTTACAACAGAATCGCTTGTTGATTTGATTTCCAAGTACAAATTGAAGGATATCTCCTCATCAAAAAATCCACTTTATAATGATGATACCTATACTACTGGAGTAACTAATGTCCCCACTATTGACATAGAAAAATCACAAGCAAACGCGGCAGAAATAGCCAATGCAGCCAACGAAAGTGCGTCTAACAGCACCTCATCAACCACCAGCTCATCAAGCAAGAGTTCATCTAGCAGCAGCAGCAGCTCATCCAGCTCAAAAAGCTCTACATCAGCAGCTGGATCAGCCAAGTTTTCATTCGGCAAACTAACTGCATTGGCATATATCAGTTCATTTGTCTATGTTTCCACCCTTCTTATTTAAACCGTTTTTTGTTGAAGTCTACACTTTTCGGGACTAATTAGCGTATAAAGTATCTATTAGCCTTTTCTTTACATTTATCTATTACCCACCCTTCCAAAAAATAGAGAGAACCGCTATAAAGATATATAAGAATAAATAACCAAATATGAATCTCCAGTGCTATTGCGTAAAAGCATCCTCATTATGTAAAAGTTTGAATATAGTTTTCGATGTTATTCTTGTTATTTTCTTTCAAGGTTGTTCAACCAGTTCCAGCTAATATATATTAACACCCTGGGCTTTACTTGGACCAAGTTATCATATTTTTTAAATTTCTTAAAAAGTTACACTGCTTAGGGGTTGTTTTGTTTCGGGACTCGAGCCTTTAAAATTAAATCATATTGGCATATAAAATTCTTTTTACTAAATAAGCTCATTCTATCCGTGGTTTTGGTCAGATATTTAGTAAACACAAATAATTTAACACTCAATGTTGGATTCCGACTCCATTACTTGAGCATTGGATTGATTTAATATGTATGAGTGAGCGAAGGGAGGATACAGTGTCGAGTACTTGACACTTGTATATTCCAGCAAATAACGTTGGGATGGGGAGAGAGGGTAGATGGTATTGAAGATATGTGTTTTATTCACTGAAATCAGGTTGATCAGGTCCTTTAAAGTAATGGTTCTCATGTATATTAGTTCTTGCATCTGCACGAATTTCTCCGCTCGGCTGTTATAAACTATTTTTCACAACCGGGATTCTAGAAATTCTTTTTTTTTAAATACTGTGATTTTATACGCAGAAAGGATAGCTAGATATATAGAAGAATATGTGGATATATGGATGAGCAGGTGCATTCTTACTTCTCATCTATTGATTATCTTGTACCAAGTACCAATACTGCTTTTGGTGTTGTGTAGCTGAATGAGCATCAGAGCCACACTACAAAACAAATTCCAATTATTTGCAAAAATGATGGTGTTGTGCAATGAAAAGAAGTCATTACATTAAAATAATACAACTTGGATGATGTTTTTATTCACTAGAATATTTATTTTTGTGTTGTCACAGAAAATACCACAACTTTTTTTTTACTTCAATCAATTCACGAATCCGGGTAAAAAAAAAACAGAAAATGTAAAGGTTTTTATTAGGCCGAATAAAGGTCGTACAAATACCCCGTGGTTTATCCCATTTTAGACATTCTTTATTTTGATTTTGCTACTTTAGAACTTGGTTTTACGAAATACAGACGGAAATGCTAATTCAAGAGAAATTGATCCAAGTTTAGGAGAAAATATCGTACTTTTTAGCACGTTTTACCAAGAAAGTATGCTTACTATGGACGATTTTCACCTACACCAACAAAACGAAAAAAAATTTTTTTTTGCACTTTTACTTTTATGAACATTACTAAGTGCTGTTATTTAGTGTGCTTGATCATCTGTAATTTTAATATCATTGGTGTTTTATTTTCTGGTTATTTTTGTATTTTCAACTATATTATTTTATTCGATATATTATTTTCAGTAAAAAATCATATATAGTTAAGAGTTTTCCGGAACCTAGAATATGAGGGCTGGTATCGGAGTGAAGTTGGAATATAGTATTTAAACCCACCACTGAGATGTGAACAAGTAAAGAAAAAAAGTGGCTAGTTTGAAAATGCTAGTTCAAGAAAGAGAGAGGGTAAGGGATTTAGAGAAGGTTCAAAAAAAAAAACACACGAGGTGTTCATTTCCTTTTCTTCCTTTCCCTTACTCGACAACATAAACGTGCTATTTTTTTATGAGTCAGAATTACGAATAAAACAAAAAAAGTTTTATTAAAAAACGAAGCGATATGAACATTTGTGGAGATGAGCTACTAAGTGTCATGTTTTGTCTTTTTTAGTAACTGGTGGTTGTGGTTGCGGTTGCGATTGCATGAAAAGTTGCATGAACATAATAAAAACAATTGAATAACCATAGTTAGAAATATATCCTTCCACCCCCTCCTTCTTACCCAAAAAAAAAACTTTTTAATGGGCAAAATTTGTGAGAGGCTAAAGAAGTAAAATTAGCAAACAGCATAAACTTCATTACAAAAAGAGAATGGGAATACGTAAAACTCCATATTTACAGGGATGGTGAAGGGAGAGGGTGGGGTTTGCAGTGTGGGCTTGAAATGTATAAAAAATGTTTTGTATAACTATGTTTATATTTAGGTCTAGGTGGTCAGAGGAAATGTACGTGTGTGTGTGTGGAGGTGGGAGAGGAGGATGGGGAATAAATAAAATAGGCACATTTTCAAGTTATTATACCTTGTAATTTATATCCAATACCTTGGTAATCTGGGGCGGGAACAAATGGACACTTTTATTTTTTGGTTGAAAAAATAGGGAAAAATTCCAGGAAGTTGAGAAAAAAAAATTTTTAGCTGAATAGCCTCACCAATTGATTTGCAGTTTAATGTTTATAAATAATCGTTAAGAATTTACAAAAGCAATCAATATTTTTGATTCAATAAATTTTATTTAGTTCAGATTTTGTTTAGCATTGGCATACAAGAAAATCATTCGAATAAATAAGAAGCTTTTTTTTAAAAAAAGAAAGAAAAAGAGAGATTTGTAGTGGATAAAAATATTTCGGGATATTGTTGGTAGTGGTAGAAAATGTTTGGGAGAATGGCGTGAAAGAAAGAAAAAAATATATAGGTGTTTAAACTCTAAATGTATATAAATACGCGAGTATCCAATAATTCGGATAGAAAAAAAAAAACTAAAAAGCAAGAAATACCCAGATTCTCAACTTATTTACCTTTTCGCATACACTTTTTTAAAAAAGAAAAAAACGTCCCACGTAAAAAAAAAAGTATATACTTTAAAGTAAAGAGAGTTTAGACTTCAAAGTGAAATAACAGTTAAATAAAAACACCTACAGATAATAAACACAATCGCAAATACAAGACCAGGATGCATGAGAATTCCATAAATGGAATAACTTATGGAGTAATGAAGAAAAGAAATGTAGGTGAGGGGACAACTAGTGTCTCGGAGAAGCAGATAGTCCGACGTAGAGGGTTTATGGTTACCGACGAAAATACAAAGTTGCTTGTAGTTATGGGTAAAGAAAAAATAATTTTCTAGCAAAAAAAAAAGTGAAATGAGAGATTAGGGGATAGGACAACAAATTTAAATTATAAATTTAAGAAAGGAGGAGAATATGAAGAGGAAAAGAAAATGATATTGATAGTATGTGTAAAAAAATATAAAAAAATAGTTGGGTTGCCAGCAAGAGGTAAAAGCTATATGGTAAAAAAACTGAAGAGGTATCTTTCATGGCTAGGGATAAAAGTGAAGGTGTTTAATGTTGGAGATCAACGTAGAAAGTTGGTACCATACCATGGAGCATCAGTAGCATCAGTAGCATCAGTGTTGGCAGGATCAGCAGCAGGAACAGGAGCAGCAGGAGCAGCAGTAACAACAGCCGAAAAAACGGCAATGGAGGGCAATAGCTATGGAGAGGATGACGAAAAGATACGACATAAAAGCGATTTTTTCGATAGTGAGAATGAGGAGGCGAAAAAGATGCGGGATCAAGTGGCGATGCAAGTATTGGAGGATGCAATAGGGTATCTAAGAACGGACCAAGGGCAAGTGGCGATTCATGATGCGACCAACTCGACAATAGAGAGACGAAGAGTAGTGATTGAGCGTATGGAGAGGGAGGAGTGTATAGATGTGATGTTTTTGGAGAGTATTTGTACCAACAAAGAAATAATAGACACAAACATCAAGCTCAAGACAAAGTCACCAGACTATATAGGAATCGATGAAAAGGAAGCGGAGCAGGATTTCCGGCGAAGGCTTGCAAACTATGAGAAGAGTTACCAGAGCCTTGGAGAATATGAAGAGAAGTTGGGGATTCAATATTGCAAAATAATCGACGCAGGAGTAAAGATCACAACATGCAATATCCGGGGATTTCTTGAGGGCCAATGTGTGTTTTATTTGATGAACATGAATTTACAAAAGCGAGTGTTTTATATTACGCGACATGGAGAAAGTGAAGATAATGTGAAAGGGAAAATCGGCGGAGATGCTGAGTTGACAGAGCGGGGGAAAGGGTATGCGCAGGCGCTAGCCAGATTCGTGCAAAAGCAACACAGGCAGTTTTATGGCGAAGAGAAGGAGAATGTGGAGGAGAGTGAGGGGAGTGGAGAACGGGAACAAGAGCCAAAGAGAGAAGATGGAGAAGGAAAGACAAAAGAGTTGCTTGTATGGACATCTACGCTGAAAAGAGCGGAAGGAACAGCCGAGTATTTTAAAGGAGAAAAGACAAGGATTAGCACGCATTCAGTGCTGAATGAATTGTATGCAGGCAAGTGTGAAGGAATGACTTATAAGCAAATCCAGCAAAAATATCCCGATATGTTTGAGGCGCGACGAGCCGACAAGCTGCGGACGCGATATCCAGGCACACACGGCGAATCGTACATAGATGTGATTCATCGGATCCAGTACATTATAGTGGAGCTAGAGAGAATCAAAAACTCAGTATTGATTATTACACACAACGCAATGGCACGGGTGTTGTTGAGTTATTTTATGGACATTGACTTGGAGTCGATGACTTCGCTGGACATTCCTCTCAACACTGTGTTTATGATACAACCAAGATTCTTTGGCAACGAAATGAAGCGATATGATTGGAATGAAACATGTCAAGATAAAGGAGAAGAAGGAGAGGGAGAAGGAGAAGGAGAGTTTAAAATGAATATTACCGGTATTCAAAGTATACGTTGAGACTCAAAATGACAATATAGAAAGAAATCAACACGAAGCCGCCAAATCGTGTGTGTTTGAAGCCGCGCAGTAAAGTATGGACAATCAAAAACAGAACAGCCGCCAACAGTAATGCAGCAGTGGTCGGAATCGCTAGCGACGATGTGTGGAAGTCGACAAAGCCACCAGTACTGCCAATCGCAGCGAGACAGCCCAGGCCAACTCCCAGGAGGAGGTTGAGTAGTGGCCCGCCGAAACAGGCCGAGATTGCCATGGTTGGATAGCCGAGCCGGGCGACTGTTAGGTTGGTGACAAGGTCGCCAATCGAGTTGCCAAAGCCCAGAATTGTCAGTCCCAGCAGTGATTCCGAGATCGACAGCGTAACGCCAATTGTTTGCATTATCGCAACTATCTCACCGCTCAGCAGATAGATCCAGCCGATACCGCCAAAGAACCCGAAAGCTGCCGGCGCCACCTTCAGCCAGTACCGCGCGTGGTTGTATAGTCGTTCGTGTTTGTTTGTTTTTCTTTTGCTTGTTGTCATAATCTCATCAAATACAAAATAGTACAACATCGCTGCCACTGCTCCTATTACTGCTGCACTTATATATATTATATTTTTATGTTCCTCTGTTTCTGTGATATGAATTCCCACAAACGTTATAAACACTGGCGTCACAAAACTGCGCAGTGTTGCCGCCACCTTCTCTGCCCGAAAATAGTTTTCCTCTATCTCTACCACTTGGCTGCCCTCCATACTCAGTGCCCGTAGCGATGGTGATGTTGCCCGCAACAGCCGTGTGTGTACTGCCAGATCGTCGTTCGATGCCAAACTGTCTGCGCTGTTTACACTCCGCAGCTCTTGCGCACTACCCACTCTTCCAAGCTCAATTCCTCGCTCAATACTCAGTTCGCGGATTCGTGCCCCTCGTCTGACACTCAGATTATCCGAAACTACACTCAACACATCCCACACTTCTTCCAGTCCCAAATCTCGTTCCCAGTACTTTGTATCTGGAAGTTCTGACAACACTGGAACTGTTATTGTCGACAAAAACACCGGAATCGTCAAATATATTTTCGCTATTTTACCCATCACTCCTTGTTCATTATAGTCGCGGTATGATGGAACCAAACTAATCATCAATTCCTTGAAAAACCCTATCTCGTCCTCTCCCTCTCCTTCTCTTTCTTCTTCTTCTTCTTCGCTTCTTCTTGCTTCTTCACTCCTTCTTGCTTCTTCTCCTAATCTTCTTCCCTCCCTGCCCCTCTCCCCCTCTCTTCTTTCTCTTTCTCTTTCTCCTTCTCTTTCCATTGGTTCTAGACTTAGTTCGTGTTCGCTAGGTGGAATAACTACTATCTGTGGTACTTCTCTTCTACCTTGCTTTTGCCGTGTCATATTGTGAAAATATTCTTTAAACCCTCTCGTTCCCCGCGCGTCCAGTTCATTTTCGCTACTCTTTCTACTGTTGCTTTTACTCTTCCTATAACTTTTATTACTATTCAAACTAATTCGTCTCTTGCTATTATTTCTTTCTCTTTCTATATCGTTCAAGCTCTTTGTTCTTCCCAAACTATTCTTGCTTCCTCTAATTTGTAACGCAATTCCTTCCTCTTTTGCACTATCATCATCATCATAATCAGCATATATCTGTTCTTCTTCTTCTTCTTCTTCCGTTCCTCCTCTCTCCAGTTCTCTAATCCTATAATTCTCAAGCCTTCCTCCATTTATTTCATGCTCCGTCCCTATTATTGGTTCTT
>LSSK01001040.1:0-14910 GCA_001969505.1 Zancudomyces culisetae | reverse complement strand
TTTGAAATGTGATGTTACAAAGGTAGAATAGTTATTTATGTTTTTTTGTAGTGCTACGAATTAGTGAAAATTTAGCATTAGTAAATTATTCATCAAACACAGTTTCATTTTTTTGCTAATGTTAAAAGGAGTGGAAAGTAAAAGCGTACTTGATATTGACTTTACTTTTCAAACAGTGGTCTTAATTTCATATACCAACACTATAATTGTAAAAATGTTTCCTTGTTAAAAGAAAATCATCATAGTAATTGACTACAACTTTAAATTAATCAATAAATTGTGATTCTGTTTTCTTGAAAGTTAAATAAACAGGTTAGTTGTAAAAATCAATATGTTTTTTTTATTACAAAACATCTAACAAACAAATATCAAAAAATACTAATAAGTTCATTTCCTTTGTAATAACAAAACCTAATTTGGTCGAGATATTGAGGAAGGTTTTGCCCCTAAAAACCTATTTGCTCTTACAACTTTTTTTCTTTTCCCTTCACCTTTATAATTGTAATTATCTTAGAGACATTTACTTTGTTTATAGACAATTTGGTTCCTGTATCGTAACACAGATTTTTAAGGTAAATACCCCCCAAAAAACATATATTTGCTATTGATCTAGAGTCAACCTACAAACATCCAATTACCAATATGAATAATTCCAAGTCAAAACAGATTGACTTTTGACTTTACTAGATCTTTGTTAATTTATGCATACATTTTGTTTTAACTATATATTTTTTATAGTACATTTTAGTTATGTTGCACCCAACAAGGTTTGGCTCACCATAGTAGTTGCTATCCAACTCAACCGAGAATAATAAGCTGACTATCTAACATTTTGTTTACCATGATTTCAAAAAGTTTTAAAAAAACATTTTATGATTTATTCCGTTATCCTACTTTGTCAAACTATATTAGACTAGCCTACTAAAGAGTTACCATCCAGCTATCCCTTCAACTCAAAATATCGATACTCCAAAATTTTTAGAAACTGGACTATCTATCATTAATATTATAATATATTTTACTATTATACACTGTAGTTCTTGTGTAATCACTTTATTTTTGTAAAATAGACTAGAATGTAATTCCATATAACAATATCACCAATATACGAATAACTACAATGTTTGGGGATAGTTATTTTTTTGCTTAGATTTATTTAGTAAATAAATATCACATAAAACTACAAAAAATAATTCTATAAAATATCTACCTAACCAATTCCCCTCCGTCCCTCTAGGGACTCCATACCCACCGGGCGTTAGTTCAAGTAGGTTGTTTCAACTCTGAGTCGTTCTAAGATTTGCATGCTGGTTCGACATATTTCGTCCAAAAATTGTGCCGTTACCAACTCAATCAAGAACTGTACTTCGGTTTCTCTCTTTTTAACGGAGAATGTAATCATTCTTTTTGACTCCCCTCCAAGGAGTCGCCCTACAAAAAAATTCCTTCCAAGCTTCACATCTGCTTTTGTTACTTTTGGAATGTTTTTTATCAAGTACGTTTTCCCAACTTTTGCTCATTGTGTACAATCCAGAAAAAAATATTCAACTTTAACCTGCTCTTAAAATCTACTAGTAATTGATTAAAAGGATTTACTATCTTTATTTTACTTTAAACTAACATTTTTTAAAGACAAACATATTCGTTGAAATAATTCATACACCACAACTTTCCAAATCCCTGTTTTCCATCACTCATACTTTGGCAAATATTTATTAGCTCATGATCATTCTGGTTGGTCGCGTCTTAAATCATGAGCCCAATAATCTCACTTGTATCAGCACCGTTTTTAATCAACAGTTTTATCATTTCTACATTTTTATGTTCGATGGCCTCCTTAAGTCCATAATTCTGGTTTAGTACCAAGTTTGGATCTCTTTCAAATAGTAGTTCCAGCATTTCCAAATTATTATTCCTGCAAGCCTGAATTACCCCACTATCACATCCTATTTGTATTTTTGCTCCTTTCTCAAACAACAGTTTTAGAATTTCTATACCATTCACCCAACATGCGATGTATATGTAATTCGACTCACTATTTTCAAGAGAGGACGTATCCTTCAACAGCAATCTAACTGCCTCTAAACTGTTCTTTCGAATGGCGTTTCGGAGCAAAGGAGAATCACCACCAATCTCAGGACAATAATTCAACATTAACTGGTACGTTTCAATATCATCGAAATCAAAATAATAATACAATCTATGTGAACCACTTTCTACTTTTGCACCATGTTGCAACAAAAGCCTGATCATCCCAACATTTCTTGATTCGAGTGCTATATCTAGAATACTAGCGTTACCCTCCACACTTATCCCATTCTCCAAAAGCAACTCCACGACCTCGGTGCTTCCTAATTGCATGGCAAACTTCAGTATTTCAGAAGAATCATCAAGATCGAATTTGTAAAAGAGTAACAATTTCAGAATTTCAAAATTGGATACTGCTACAGCTGCCCCTATCCCATCTATCAAATCGCTATTATATATAGAATTACCCTTTTCAAGTAAGGTTTTTGTAATCTTGTATCTTTCAACATGGGTAGGGTTTTGATTATCTAAAATTGAATCATTTTGTGATTCTTCTTCATTCTTTGTGTTTGTGTTTTCTTTTTTTTCCAATACTCCCAAACTATCATAATGCTCAAGAATTATTTTTACCAGTACAATATCTTCAACCAGGCATGCATACTCTAACTGGTATCTACAGATTCTTCCTAGCACAGCATTATTATCCAAGAGATATTTCAATGTTCTCTTGAGGCCTAATCTACATGCAACCCTTACTTCATTCCGTCCTGGGTCACTCAAATCAACTCCATTTTCTACCAGTAGTTTAACCATACTAAAGTTACCAAGCAAACATGCCATATTAATACACTCATATTCTGGTTTGTTGGGTATCACACCACCATTCTTGATCCAGTGTTTCAACACCTCAACCTTATCCGATTTACAAGCCTCCTCAAACCCATCTGATTCTCCGTTAAACCTCGCACCCTTACTAATAAAGTAGTTTATCCAACCAATATCACCTCCTTTATACGCTGTTCTCAAAATTAAACTATCAGATGAATTGATATCTACTCCGCGATCTATCAATAGTTTTAACATTTCAAAATTTCGGTTCACCAGTTCTAATTTTGCCTGTTCGTAATGTCTATCGTTCAACACCTCTACGTTGTTCACATATCCAAATTCGTTGGCTTCATCGTATCCAATGTCGTCGAATGTACTTTGCAGATTATTCTCAATAATATATTCAATGGTTTCGAGTAATTTATCAAATGAAATTCTTTCAATTTTTCTGAATTCACGATATTTCGGAAGATGCTCGAATTGTGATTTGATTGCATTGGCGATATCTTTTTTTTTTGAGTTTATAAATGCCATTACTCTCTCAAATAAATCCGTATTTTCACAAAATTCATCAAAATCAACATTAAATCCATACTCAGTATAAAAATCAGAATACATACTAAATTCTTCATAAATAGCTTCGTTATACTCATCATAAGACCGTAGTACTTCAATCAGACACATTATCGTTTTGTTAAATCTCAGTCTTGCTCCAGTAGTGACTTTATCATACGTATGGTGGGTTTTTTCACCTCTATCAAAGGTCTCTAATAGTCGTTTTGCTATATCATAATTATTAATACTACACATCTTTTCAATAACATTATGATCCACCAGTTCAACCGAAGCACCATTTTCCAATAACAACTGTAACATATCAATATCTTTATTTTTGCACGCAGTTATTGCTCCCTTAAACTCGGATAGTTTTAAATCCACTCCAGATTCGATAAGTAGTTTGGCAAACCTGATATCTCCAACGTCCACTGCCTGCTCTAAGCAGGAAATATTCACTGTGTTTGGATACTTGGTTATAATTTCTTCTACCAATCCGTATTTTTTATTATTTATAGCCGCTTTCAATGCACTTTCATCTAACTCTCCCTTCAGTTTATCACTACCATCCAAAAGGAGTCTTATGAGATCGACATTATCATATACATACGCCAACCTTGTCACCTTTCTAATATTTTCAGAGTTTTGTTCCACTTTGAAAAAATAATCCTTCACCAACATATTATTTCTATGATAGACCGCTGCATCAAATAATATCTGTTGACATGTGGCATTTGGGTCGTTATTCTCAAGGAATTCTATCAACTTTTTCCTATCCTGTCTAATTGAATAGTATGAACATGTCATATACACCAACATATCCATTTTAGTTTCATACCCATAGTTCTCAATAAAATAAGTTGGCGCCTTATATTCAAGCATATTATAATACTCTTCATGTGACTTAAAATCCTGAAATGAAATGTTTGTGTTGATCTTTAAACTTAAAATCCGTTTCAGCAACTCAAGGTTGTTCAATCTGCAGATTGTATATACACAACTCAAAGTAATATATATGATATCTTTGCTATCAATATATCGAAAATCTACCTCAATAGAACCTGCTAATTCTGTAGGAATCTCAATTTTGCTATCGAAAACATCTATTAGCGCTTCAATTAGCTCCTTTTCAAAATCTGGATCCGATCTGTATTTAATAACCTCCTTTTCAAAATCTGGAACCGAGCTGTATTCCAATAACTTCGCCACCCACTTAAAAGTTATCAGTGGTCTGATATATAGAGATTGAGAAAGCTTGATATCACTTAGTTCTCTTTGTAATTCGCTCTCTTCTGATAGCAAATTAACAATGTCAATATCCAGGTATTCACCTTCATTAATAAATAAAGCCCCCTTATATACAATTTCTGAAGTGTTTTTATCGATCACTACATACATCTTGAGTAATTTATTTAGCACATTCCTCCATCTGTATTCAAATGCCAACTCTAGAGCGGTCTCGTAGTCCAGGTTTTTGATTTTTCTTAGAACCAGTATTCCAACAGTTTCATTCGTGTTAATTCTGGTGTATTTATCGAATATTTCTCTCAACTCCCACCGGGAAATAGTTTTTGATCCTGGAAAAATATATTGTAGAATGTAGTTGCTAATAGTGTCTACCTGCTGCGAGGCATAGTGCATATTTTTGCTCAAGAGTGATAGCTGTGGATTCTGAGCTAGTACAAATATGGTTGACAGGATACTAACTGGAAGTTTGTTGAAAAGACTGTTGCTGTTGCTGTTGCTGTTGTTGTTATCCATTGTGTTGTAACTTGGGTTGTTATTGCAGAAAATGGATATTGAGAGAAACAAGAAAAGTATAATAGTTTTGGTTTATATTTCTCAATTTCTGATTTTGTTGATCTTTATTTCTAGATTTTATAATATAACTTTTCATTTTTGATTACGCAGCAAATACTCCAAAACTGTGGAATTTTGCATAAATGGACATTGCTCGAGATTTATTAGCTATTCGGGAATACGTGATTATTTCCAGCCAATGGCTTACGCTATTTATGTTGATTTTAAATCTTTGTAGTTGTTTTTTATTCGACTATATTGTAGTATATCAACCACCATTTATACATCAAATTACATATAAACACAGCAGAATACAAGTGTTGATGGTAGAAAAATCATAGATGATAATACAGAAAATTTTATAGTAAAAATAATTTAGAAAGGCAAAATGATCAGCAAAATATAAAAGTGAACAGAAATCGAAAATTGGGAACAACAGCACATGATATCAAGATAGATATTAGTTTTAGTGTTTGATTGTATTAATTAACAATAATTAGCAATGGACATAACTAGTATATGATCCGTGTCATACCAGACTCATCTGTTAGATTGGCTTAAAAGTACCAACATTAATACAACAAATAAGATTTATTACAATATAGCTTATTTGCATCTGCTACCAGAATTGTAAAACCTGTTCCATACCCTATCCGAAATAGTTAAACCACCATAGTGACAATACGAACTTACTCGATAATGTTAGATTTGTTATATTGTTTCGAACACTTACCGATTCAATTTATATATATTCCCATTTATGTATTATTCCAGCTTTATAGCTGGTTGAAAATCTGTTCAAAAATATTATACAAATCGAATCATTTTTAATATTAGAAAGCACCCTTTATCTCTATGATATGGTTCCTTATTCTCCACTTTACGTACACTTACACCTTTCAATATGCTTTATTTTGCATGATATTCATTCAGTAGAGTTGGCTACTCTTGTTTGTTGATTAAACAAGATCCTCTAAATTCTACACACAATGTTTATCAGCTCGTAGTTACTAGCACTTGGCTTGAGTCAATCTATAGTTCAATATCCAATTGTTAATCTTTGATGGCACACTTGCACTATATTCTAGTCTGTTTATTTATTGTTAAAGATACTAATAATATGTCACTCAACAAGTCTCATTTCAGGTTCGTAGCAAGTTTGGATTTCAAAATAGTTCTACTGTTTACAATAACCGAGCAGTTCAACCATATTCCAATTAAATACACACTTAAACATCAATAATGCTACTCCGCTGCATATATTTGTTAGACACTATAAAATCCTAAACGGTTCCATAACATTGCCTATAACCCCTTGTAGCTGATTGTTAATCCTTAAACACTGAAACACGTGATTGTTTCCTGTTTTTTTTGATTTTTTCAACCAAACAAACAAGTTATGTAAACGCAAAATAATTAGCAACATCCCAAAAACCCCCTGTTTAAATTAAATTAATTAATCATTTATTTATATGTTTATATTAAAAAAAATTTTGGTGAGTATTTACGCTAGATTCCTAATTTAATTATTTAAACTCAACGAGTTATGATCTCTCATCGTATATTCTCCGGGTTGAATCGAAAATGGTAAAGAAGAAAAGCAAAAAGCAGAAAATCCTAAAGGATTTAAATGTATTTGGAACAACAAATACTGATCCCAATCTCAATCCGTCAACATCTGGGACAGACCTCGAGAACAAACCAATAGTCACAACAACAACGAGTAGCAACGTAATATACGGTTCTTCTTCGAGTACATCATTGCCAGCAGGAACGGCGTTAAAATCGAATTCTAATCCGAATACAAATCCCACTGGTTTCAATTACAACTACGACTACAACTACAACTATGGATACAATCAGAACCCCGCAGATTACCAGTACCAACATCAATCTCTCCCTCCAGGCTCTGATTATTATTATAGTCAACAACAACAACAGCAGCAGCAATCAACACAGTCCTATTATGGTCAATACCAACAGTACCAACAAACATACCCAGTTGGTACTCAACCACCGAGAGCGGGCACGAATTATTATGGTGTCCAGGGTACCAACGGCTCTGGAAGTTTAGGCTCTGCAGTTCAGGCATCTTACCCTCCGCCACCACCTCCGCCACCTCCACTACCCCCATCACTTCCACCACCACCACCCCCTCCTCCTCCGCCTCCACCAGGAAACATTCCTCCGCCTCCTCCCCCATCACAACAATCAACATTTCCACCGCCTACATCTCCTCTGCGCCCTCGTTCAACGGCAACTTCTGATCTACCACCGTGGAGACAAAGACAACAACCCTACGATTCAAAGTCCAAAGTGTTGTACACTGCTGTAAAGATCAACAAGGATGCAATCAATACTAAAAAACAAACCAAATCTACAAATCTACAATCATTTATGAATCAGCCCGAGACACTCGCAACAGCCACAGCGAGTGTTTCTATATCCGATCCAAACTCCGCATTTGGTTTCAAAAATAACAAAAAGTCCACAGACAAAGCTCAAAAACATAAAACTGGTCTAGAGTAAGTGTAGTTGTGTTATTAGACACAGCCAATGTATCATTAAAAGAATATTACAATTGACTAATCCTGTCTTGTATACTCAATAGAAATAGCGGTTTGGAATGGCCAGATGACCTAAAGACATATGTATTAAAGGCTTTCAAGCATTGTTCTGCTGAATCTAGACCCAAAGTTGAAAAACAACTTAAAAAGATTATTGCTTCTGCGGTTGCAAAAAACTCACTAAATAGCATGGATTGGAGCAAAAAAGCACTGCCAACGTAAGCATTATTACTTGTATTGCCTTTAATTTGTACTACTTATGATAAATACAATAAAAGTATGATGTATTTTAAATAAACTATAACTCGTGGTGATAATAGTGCTTGTGATTTGCTTGAAAAGGAAGGCAGCAAAGGAGGTTCATCAGCAAAGACAATGAGTTCCAAGGGACTCAATAGTAGTGAAAAAGCAAAACTCATGCGCAAAATGCGATTTGAGACTGCAGAAACCGCGAGCAGCACAAGCATGTTGATTGATTCGCCAAAAAGTTCTGCGAACGAGACAGTAGTAGGGACTAGCACGAAGCTGGAAAAGCAATATTTGCGATTGACCTCAGCACCAGACCCAAGTACAGTCCGACCACTGCCGATTTTGAAGCAGGCATTTGAGCTGTTTGTAAATAAATGGTATCAAAAACAAGACAAATATTCGTATATATGTAACCAACTCAAATCGATCAGACAAGATTTGACGGTGCAGCGAATATCTACTCTGTTTACAGTACTGGTATATGAAACACATGCAAAAATAGCACTTGAAGCAAATGACTTAGGAGAATACAACCAATGCCAAACCCAACTAAAGCATTTATATACAGATACTAATCTCGTGTGCAAACACAAACTTGAGTTTAAATCGTACCGCATTTTGTATAACATTTACACCAGAAATCATGAGGACAACAATCTTATTTTTTCAAAGCTTGAAAATAGCGAAAAGTTGCACAGCACGTATATTCGGTTTGCGATGGATGTTCGAAGTGCCGTAGGATCCAACAATTATTACGTTTTATTCAAGTTGTACAATGAGCAGTCGCCTAGTTTGCATGCCAAAAAATTGGTCGAGACGTTTTTGAATAGGAGTCGGTGTATTGCACTCAGAATTATTACCAGAGCGTAAGTCAAGACTTGTTTATTGAAAATGAAATTCATTTAACTATATATATATTGTAAACAAATGCAATGATCATGGATAATAATAATAATAATAATAATATAGATTTAGACCAAATGTTACTCTAGAATTTCTAAGATTACAGTTAGGATTTGGTGATATCCACGAAGCTGGTCAGTTTTTGGATGCACACGAAATTCCTATAGTTTCCAGTTTGCCACAACTACAATCTCCACAACTTCCAACTCTTGATCCCCTTGATTACATTGATTGTAAACTGGCGTATCCAATAGCGTATACTGCTTGTTCTAAGTTTGACAAGGTTGATATCAAAGGGCAAATTGTATAGTTTGTATGTGTGTATGTGAGAGGCGTTATTTATTTATTTATCATCTTTTTTGGTTTGATTTAACTTGGCTTAGTTTAGTTTACCAGGCTATAGTACCAAGGAGCTGAGAATTGGGAGAGGAAGAGAAGGGTGAGGGTGAGGGTGAGGGAGTCTTGCTGTGAGTCTTTTTATTGTGTTTTATAGATCAGCATTGGAAAAAAATGAAGATAGTAAAAAGTTACAAAGCGCAGAGCAAAAAATAAAAAAATGCCAAAACTATGCATACCATTCACGTGAAATGTTTCATCACTTCCAAAAAGAGAAATGAAATGGGAGGAAGGGATAATTTAGGATGATGAGGAAACCGCATAATTTTGAATCAAGTAGAAAATCTTGGAAATACCTGCCAATTTATTGTTTACTGTATGTATTTTTTTTTCTGATGTTCTGATATTCTGATATTTACAACCGAAAAATAGAAAAACAGGTTTTATTTATACTTTGATCATATATATGTGCAGCACAACGGCACCCCGCAGCACAACAACACTACATTTGCAAACATAGTATTTGAGCAAAGAACTTGTATTATAACAGAACAATATCATTTTGAATTTATATTGTATACCAACATTTCGAAAAATAAGAAAACAAAAAGAAAGAAAAAAAGAAAAGCTTGTATCCACAAACAAAAATGAGTGACACTAATGCGACTCATGGAGACTTCAAAATCCTAGTTGCAACCGACAACCATATCGGATATCTCGAAAAAGATCCTATTCGAGGTAAAGACTCGTTCAATGTCTTTGAGGAGATCCTCCAACAGGCCAACATTAACAAAGTTGATTTTATTTTGCTGGGTGGTGATTTGTTCCACCTGAACCAACCTTCACGGACCACGATTTACGAAACATTTAGATTGTTTAGAAAATACTGTTGTGTGGAAAAGAGCACGGATACTGATACCTTAGACCACAGTTCTGGAGGCAACACGATTAGTAACCAAAATGCAGCATATGCACATTTGAAAAGTTTGGGGCTTGTCGATGGCACTGAGCGCCAAAGTCAAAGCCGAAGTCAGCACAAACAACTTGAGATTAAAATACCGGTTTATATAATCCACGGAAACCACGACGATCCGAGCGGTGAACGAGGTTTGTCTGCACTAGATCTATTATCAGTTGCAGGATTTGTAAGGTATTTTGGAAAGGCGAACAATATTGATGAGATTGAAATTCATCCATTGGAGCTACGAAAAGGTAATAATCGGCTGGCAATATATGGGTTAGGAAATATACGGGACGACAGACTACATCGTACGTTTTTAAACAAAAAAGTCAAATTTATCAAGCCGCCAGTTGAGGATACTGAGGCAGATTCTGCGTTTAATCTGATGGTAATACATCAGAGTAATGTACCTAGGGGAGCAGGTGGTGCATTTTCAGCAGCAAAAGTCACAAACTATATTCCAGAAAGCTTTTTGGACGAATGTTTAGATCTGGTGATATGGGGTCACGAGCACGAGTGCAAAATTGATCCACATCCAAACACAGCAAAGAAATTTTATGTGTCTCAACCTGGTTCATCGGTGGCCACTTCGTTATCGCTCAGCGAGGCTGTAACCAAGCACATTGGATTGCTGCATATCCGTGGAAAACGGTTTAAACTCACAAAGATTCCTCTAGTTAACGTTCGTCCATTACTTATCAGAGATATTAATATTTCAGCGTATTTAGATAGTACTGCAGGGAAAAAGAAACAAAAGAACCAACAGGAAAAGCTTGTAGAGGTTGTAGAAGAAATGCTGCAAGAGGCACAACAAATGTTTACTGAGAGAGTTTCTGAAAGTTATTCATTTAACGATGAGGTTGGTAATAATAGCGATGACAGAGTTACAAATTTTTTGGGATCAACACCACTGCCACTGATTCGATTGCGTGTGGAATATTCAGATGCGGACAATGCAAAAAGCTCGGTGGAAATAGAACCGTTTTATTCGCATAAGTTTGGGCTGCAATTTGCTCAAAAAGTAGCAAATCCACGCGAAATGATACACTTCCATAGGTCCAAAAGACGACATTTAGATAGAGCGGTTGATCCAAAGAGCCTGGTTGATAACAAGAATGATGGTCCATTTTCGAGAGGTGAGGAAGAAGGAAATTCAGGGCCGATAAAACTGGAGATTGGAGATATTCTGAAGGTGGAAAATATGGAATTATTGATTGATGGAGAAATCAACGAGGCAGTCAAGATGTTTGTGGAAAAGGGTGATTCTGGTGCAATTTCGCAGTTTTTGACAAAGACACTTAAAGAAATCAACCTGACAGTAAAGACAAACATCATCAATAGTTATGGCAACCGTGGAGCAAACGGATGCGATGACGCTGGGGTTGTTGATTTTTGTGATGAAACAATTATAAAAACGCATCTAGACAACTTTTTTTCTCAAAAAATGAAGAAGCGGAGGGTTTCTCTGTCATTATTAGAATCCACTAGTAACAATAGTAATAGTAATAACAACAGCAACAACAATAATAATAAAAACGAAGGAGGTAATGATGAGCGACAACAAGGATCACTGGCTCGATTTTCAAAATCCAGCTTAAAAGATAGTTCGTTTACACCGATGGATTTGGTTTTGGACTCGGATTGTCTAGATTCAGATCAAGAACAAAGCTCAAATAAAGGAAAGAACAAGGATGTTGGTGCGAGTGTGGGATTTGATTCAGATTTAAATTCAGATTCAGACTTTGGTGCTGAAAAAAAACCCACTACAAAAGGTCGACGCACCACCACAAAAAAACAAACAGCAGCCGCAACTACACGATCTCGAACTACAACTAGGGGAGCCAAGAGTGCAGCAAGTAAAACAAAGGGCAGGGGAAAAAATAAAAAGGACTATAGTAGTGATGAATACAGCAGCAACAATGAAATCAAGAACGAAAAGGTTATTCCAAGCGATAGTGATGATAATGACGATGATAATGACGATGATAATGACGATGACGATGGTATAAATGAGATTCTTAGTTCTGGCAGTGAATTTGATGATCGCCCGATTTCCAATAAACGGTCAACTCAAACAAAGACCGCTACACAGTCATCAAGAAATACCAGAGCAAAATCTATAAAACAAGAAACTGACAGAGATACGGGTAGAGGCAGAGGTAAAGGGAAAGGTAAAAGCACGATCAGTGGCTTGGAAAAGTTTGCTGCAATCGTAATACCAGAATCCCAGTCAGTTTCTACGCGAGCCACTGTAGCGTCAATTAAAAAGGAATCCAATCTTACAGGTTTCTTTGGGTCATCGGTCAAAAGTTCTACAAGAACTCGGGGAAATACCAGCAATACCACTACCAGGACATCAGCCAACGCCAGCGTCAACACCAACCTCAATAAAAAACGAGTCGAGTTTACTGACCACAGTGATTTTCTTGAGGATGATGATATTTCTGTAATGGGAAATGATCTGGCTACATCCAACACGACCGCTAGTAATAGTACTAACAGTAGCTCTTACTTTGGTTATAACAGGCGCACAAAGGGTGCTCATGGTAGTAACTTTGTCAACTTGGATAGTGATGATGCTGATAAAGGTGATGGCAAAGGTGGTGATGCTGACGATTCGTTTGCCAATTTCAGCATCTATAGTCTGAAGAGATAGTGGGTTTACTTATTCTTTGCTTTTTTTTTT
The DNA here is from genome assembly GCA_001969505.1 of Zancudomyces culisetae. NCBI lineage: Eukaryota > Fungi > Kickxellomycota > Harpellomycetes > Harpellales > Legeriomycetaceae > Zancudomyces > Zancudomyces culisetae. The sequence goes on along the minus strand of LSSK01001040.1, from coordinate 1,997 downwards.
ACTTTTGTTTGCTTGTTTGTCTAGTATAGCTTTGTTTGGTTTGATGAATTATTTTCTAGTAGAATCAAGTTTTCATACCCATATATTTTTTCTTCGCTTTTTCAAATAAAATAAAATAAAATAAAATAATTGAGAAAAAAAAAAAAGAGATCAAATCATCTAATACTACTTTATATTTGTGTGTGTGTGTTTTTTATCAGCAATTTAGTCTGTACTAATCTTGAAAACCTTCAAATCCAAACTCTTATAAATACACGAATCCACAAAAAAAACAAAAAAATGACACTGGCCAGTACTTCAAAGTTGGCCTTCCAGCTACCACTTAAAGGTAAGAAATCCCCAACCGCCATAATTTCGTTACTGAAGCGAGGGAATTTCGAATACCAAAGATGGGTTACCGATAGTAATACTCAACTCTCGGCAAAGCGATGTATTTCAACAAGCAAATTCGACTTGATTGCAACAAACAAAAAGGATCCGTTGTTGTCTATATACGAAAACCAACTAAACAGAGAGCAATATAAAGTCATTGATAAGAGTTCTCTTTACTACCGTGTCAGTAAAGGAATGCTGATCTTGGCACTTTCGTTTGCCTCAGCACTGACATGCTATGTATATGGATTCAACTGGTACATGTCCAAGACAGTCGATATTTCCGAATTTGTAAATAGCAAAGATATCGATACGCTCGATCCTGAGCTTGTCAAACTATTACGGTATGCAAAGTACAAAAAAACTGTTGATCCAGATCCACAAGCCAGCAAAGAATATCTTTTATCAGTAATAAAGGCGTTAGAAGATGGCCCAAATAGTGCAAAGAATAACACCATGATTTTGGCGGTGTATTCCGAACTGGCAGATTGTTATTCAAGTATGGGTGAATACAAGTCGTCGAACAGTATGTTGAACAAAATCCTGACGAACTCAATATTAAACGACTCTATTGCTGAAGATGGTGTATCTAGCACAGCTTTGGATTCAGAGACTACTGCTGCTACTGTGGGATACCTACTGCTTACTCTGAAGGCTCTGGAAAAAATGGCTGAAAACAACATGAGCCTTTCCAGGTTTAGCCAGGCCAAGACGAATTTCGCATCTGCATTACAGGTACTCAAATCGATCCAGGAAAAAGATAATACTGTTGACTTGACAATTTACAAGGCGTTGATTACTTTATCACTAGGTGAAATTTACACGCTGCTAATCAACAGTTCGGCTGATAACGACAAGAGCATTGATGCCAAGATTAACCGTGAAATGTTTGAAAATGCAGAGACTTGTTTCAAATCTGTGATTAAAATGGCCAACGAACACCATACTAAAAGTGAATTGGGTGTATCTGATTCAGAAGGAATAGAGAAGGCTGAAAAGACTCCATCTTTAGACTCGATTCTAGATCCTGGTGCTGATTCCGATTCACTCCTCTCCAAAATCAAAGAATTGCTTGCACCTTTAAATATAAAAGCAAACCTCTCCAAGGATAAAAATAGTAGTGGCAGCTCTTGGGATTGTGTTGACTCTGCGGCCATGCTCCAACTCTGTCATCTTTACACAAAGAACCCTGCTCTCTCTGGCAGCCTTGATCCAAGCAATATTCTGGATTTGGCATATTCTTCACTACAGTCTTCACTGAACCACAATGGCTCGTTTTATTGTGATCAATGTAGTATTAGCACCCTTATGCTTCTTGGAAACTTTTTCTCGAAAGCTGTAAGTACACTTTGTTTACCAAAATATAAATTTATTACCATTATATCAGCAAAATCTACCAAATTTGATACGCATTATTCATAGAGCGACCCCGAAACTCTGAAAAAGAACAAAGTCTTGGCTGTCAATTATTATTCAAAGTCTGCTGATCTTGCCAAAAAACTTGGGCTTTTAACTGAACAACAAAGCGCCCTTGAAAAGATCGATTCACTTACAAAGGTGCTGTAGTTTTGGAATTGATACGACCAACTCCGCTACTAGTAGGGCCATTTCCGTAGTTAACATTT
>LSSK01001039.1:0-11205 GCA_001969505.1 Zancudomyces culisetae | reverse complement strand
TATTTCTGGATTTCTGGTATTCTGATACCATCAATTCTTGGCTGCGGATTTGCTGCAGGCAAATTCTGCAACTGACTGGGGACTTGAGCGGGTGTCTGGGCTTGAGCCTGGGCTTGAGCTTGACTTTCTTGCAAAGCTTGTTGCATAGCTAATTTAGCGATCTCATCTAATTGGTGGACCATCATTAACTCTTCAACCAATAATTAGAAGTTTCCCAAAATGTCAGGAAACTAATTTATTTAAGTTGGGAAACTTAATGTTCCCAAGTAAGGATTCAAAGGTAATTAAATATGATTAAAAATAAATATTAAAACTTATGGGTAAATAATGCGATTCTGACACTGTACATATATATCCAATCTACCCTATCATAAGCCTTTTCCTGATCCAACATTACTACGTATCCATCAATACGATTATTTTTTTGTCTACCTCCATCAATAATGAACTTTTTCAACAGGATGTTGTCCATTATTGATCGGCCCTTGACAAATCCACATTGACTGGGGTGTATAATGTCTTTCATAACCCTTTGTAATCTGTTTGCAAGAACTTTGGTCAGGATTTTTTCGTCACAATTAGACAACGAGATGGGTCTCCAGTTTCTATTGTTTCGAATATCCCCTGATTTGGGTAAAGTGTGATCACTGAACCCCCTAGTGCCTCATTCCATCAATCAATACCCTTAATATTGAATATATTAACCAGAATTTTGGCAATAATGATACCAAATATTTTGTATAATTCAAAACTAATGCCATCCGGACCGGGAGACACGTTGTCTGGTAGCTCCCTGATTATCATTAGCACTTCCTGAAGTGAGATTGGTGCCGCCAACATCCCTGATTGGTCTTCCGATACCCTAGATGTTACTATATAATTTATACTTTTTTGTGATTTTACTAAATTAACTTTTTTTTTTCAAGGTGTGATTGTCCAATGAATGTTTTTTTTTTAGATTGGAAATTAATTAAGAAAAACATTATTCCAAACACAATTGATACTTATACAGCTAATATAGGCGTGTTTGATAGTTTGTTATTTATAAATTACAGATTTTACAAAACGAATTTGCTATCGATCTAGTCCAACATGATACTGTTATCCGGGTTACTATTGCCCCATTAAGTTTAAATAAAGGTGCGATTTAATTTTTTCTTCAACCTTTAACCTATTAATACTATTCCAACTATAAATTTTACTGTTATCAGATACTATATCTAGTTTGTAATAGTTTGCGGGGATTTTCCCAGTGTTGTTATAATTTAAAATAAATATACCTTTTTACTTCTCTGTTCCTTGCATACGATTCTGGGATTCCGTTTCCAAGATTTATTAGCGATGCCGGCAGAAAGTAATCGGGTTCGGCTGAGGTAACTGTTTGTCAGAATCGTATTATTTACCCATAAGTTTTAATATTTATTTTTAATCATATTTAATTACCTTTGAATCCTAACTTGGGAACATTAAGTTTCCCAACTTAAGTAAATTAGTTTCCTGACACTGTTGGAAGTTTATTTCAAGACAGTATAAACTAATGTTGAATTTAGTCTCTTTTCCAAAGGCGGTACTCGTGTATACTGGTTCTTCAGTTGTATTTGCCTCGTTGTTTTCTTGTGATAATGACATTAAAAAGTCATACACAGTAATATATCCTTTCTTTTTTAGGTCTCTTATTTTTTTGATGGTTAATTCTTTCCAAAAATTAATGTTGAATAAAGAATATACTCCAATTAATTATTTCACTAAAAGGTACTGTATTAATGTCCCTACCATCCACATTAAATAGAATATTCCATACTTCGATAAACTTTTTTACTGAAGGGTGAAGATCTCTATTATTTTTAATTCTATTATGGAGTTCCATCAGTTTAGTAGCTAAATGTGGACCATACTTTGTTGTAATATTTTTTAATTAGTGGTTCCAGTAGCTTCTAGATAGTGAAATCAAGTCGCTATTGGGATCACCGCTTATAGTTGATGCTATCTCTTTTCCATAGATTAAATCTACCTGAGTTTTAACATCAATTAGCTCAAGACCACCGAGTTTTTTTGGTAGTTCGTGGGTGCAAGTTTAATCTTGGACTTTTTAATTGCTCAAATAGACTTGAAAAATTTTCATTATATTAAAATAGAATATTAGTCGTTATTGTTTAAATAAATTTTTATGGCGTATATATTCTATTCTCCTTTGGTTTACTTGAGTATGATAATTTGTTTCCTAATTTATTCTGAAATATTTATGTTCTCTATTGGTACCCATGATTGTTCGGATTAATCAAATCCTTTCCAGTCCACGAGATAGATAATTTGTTCCATACCAGTTTCTTGTTATAAACAATGAGCTGCTTATAACTTGGAGTAGAGATTAGTTATGCTTGATTAATATTTATTTAGGGAGAAGTAAGTATTTAGAAAAATATAATATTTGATGTGTTGATAAATATATAGTATTCTCTGATGTATCCCAACGGAATTTCGAAGGGTTTATATAATTTTTCATCAGAGAATTTTACTGTGAAGAAAAACTTAAAGTCAATAAATCTTAGCTATAAAATTTGTCTATGTAAAATTGAACTAGTTTAAGGTATTTAATTATCGTGAAACTTATAATTTTCATTTGTTGATTTTAACATAGATATGGTTTATCAATTTTAACATTGATTTAGTATATCAATTCTAGCATTGATTTTGTTCATTGATTTTATCATAGTTTTTGTTTATCGATTTTAACATTGATTTATTTATCGATTTTGGCATAGATTTTATGCATCAATTTTGGCATGATTTTACATAACCAATTTTATCATGGAATTTGTTAAACTTAATTATTGGAAAATTTCTTGATTTTGCTTAGTAAATTTTCCCAATAATAATATCAGAAAATTCATAGTGAATTTTGCAAACATGATTCCAATGTCGGAATGGTATATAGAGCACCGGAAATGAAATAATAAAATAGGTTAGATTTTTAGTAGGCCAAAATGAACTAAAAATTATGTTCAGGGAATTGGCCATTCCTAACATTTCTAGTCCAGTATGGATTAGAGTTCCTGTTCTTCCTGGCCAATGACTAATAGTGGTGTAGATGAGACGGGATTGCGGTCAGGGATAGTGTTTTTAATATACTTAGACAGAAGAGTAACAAGAAAAGTTGGGTGTATTTTCATGGTTGCGGAGAGGTCGAGTTTGTACGTTACAGGATTGATGATGCCGACGATTTTAAATGGCCCTAATCGCTTGTGATCCAGTTTTTTCCTAGGCCTTGCTGTAGCATTGTTCTTACTGTTCAGCCATACATAATCTCCTATCGCGAAGCTTGGTCCTTCCTGCCTTTGTCTATCAGCGAACTTATATGCACTTTTGGATGCTTTCTTGATGTTTGAGACGAGGTTTTTGTGGGTATTGCGGATCACCTTGATTCTTTCTTCCGCGTTAGGTACTGAGGATGATTTGATAAGTGGAGGGTCGAAGCGGGGGTGATAGCCATACATTGCAAAGAATGGTGTGGATTTTGTAGCTGAGTGGACCGAGTTGTTGTATGCGAATTCTGCAACGGGGAGTAGCTCGGCCCAATCATCCTGGAGATGGGAAGTAAAGCAGCGGATGTACTGTTTTAGGGTTTGGTTCACCCTTTCGGTTTGCCCATCGGTTTCTAGATGAAAAGCAGTGGATAGTTTGATTTCTACTTTGAGGAGTTCGAATAATCTTTTCCAGAATCTCGAGGTGAACTGGCGACCTCTATCCGAGATGATTTCTTGTGGGAGGCCATGGAGTTTATCAACATTGTTAATGAATTCTGATGCGGTGGATACAGAGATAGGGACCTTTTTAAGAGGGATGGAATTTCCCATCTTTGTAAAACGGTCGACGACTATCATAATTGTTGTGAACTGGCTTGACGGGGGTAGATCGGTGATGAATCCATTGTAACTGATGCCCAAGGTGAGGTAGCGGCTGGTAGAGGTATTAACATACCGTATCTCTTGTGGCGGAGGGTCTTAAATCTGTGGCAGGTGTCGCATGTCTTTATATAGTCCATGACATACTCGCGCAGTTTTGGAAACCAGAAGTCGCGCTCGATCAGTTCAATGGTTTTCTAGTTCCATAGTGGCCTGCTGGACCGCTATCATGGCTGTTAGGAATTGTTTTAAAATAAATTAAATAAATTCATGTTTATTATAATTCTCCATGACCAAATCAAGTAGGTTACAAAATAAAATTGTAACCATATACAAATTACTATAATGTAACTAAGTACAAATTGATTAAATGTAACTAAGTACAAATTATTAAATTAATCTAACCAAGTCAAGTAAAAAATGAATTTCGCGATGAAATTTGTTATAAAAATATTCACAGACCATTTTAGGAAATAAGAAACCTAGAAAGAATTCCGAAACTAATAATTCAAAGAATCGTCAGAATAACATGAATGACGCAATCATTGACACACTAAACTCGCGGTAGTTAATCAAATCGGTTACTCATAAGTTAAATAGTCAAATTTATAGTTTGATAACAACTTTACTTAAGAAAATTTTATATGGAAATATCTCTGGGTAAAAGTATAAAAACCCTTTCGAAATCCATCGAAAGAGAACTTCAGAGAAAAATATCTTATTCATTATTGAATATCATATTTTTCTAAATAATTAATAGTAATAAATAAATAATCTTAAAATATTCAAGTCTTAACAATGGCGGGATCGGACGATGTCTAAGCGTAATGCGTCTGGAATTACAGCTCTGTTACCTATACATACCATGTTGTCTTGGATACGGGCTAGTTCTTTGCTGTGTTTGAGACTGTAGCGGGATGCTCTGTCTAATAGCTTCTGTAATTGGTTCCTGAATTCTGGATGATCTTTGTTCTGATGTCACTAGATAGTATACTAATAGAGTCTATGAAGTGTTTCAAGGGTATGATATTTCCTCCATGTGTGACTTCGGTCTTGTGGCCTGGGAGCCTGGATAGTGCGTCGGGTTTAGTTCCTTGTGAACCGGGTCTGTACGTGATGATGAAGTCGTATCTGCTTAAGTGGAGTGCCCATCTGGCGTGTCTCTGGTTTAATGATTTGGCCTGTTTGAATATTTCTAGGTTTTTGTGGTCGGTAAGGATTAAGAATGGGATTTTTGCTCCCTCCAAGTAGTGACGCCATTCCTTAAGAGCATAGACTATGGCCAACATCTCCTTGTCGTAGATGTTGTAATTGGCCTGTGCCTTGTCAAATTTGTACGAGAGGAATGCGCAAGGTCTGTTGTTCCCTTCGTCGTCTACCTGAGATAGGACTGCTCCCAGTGCGTAGTCAGAGGCGTCTGTTTCTACGATGAACTGTTTATCTGGGTTGGGGTACATGAGAACAGGAGTGGACGTCAGCTTGGATTTCAGTTCCCGGAAGGCTTTCTCTGCTTCTGGATTCCACTTAAACACAGTGTCTTTTTTCAGCAGGTTGGTGATCGGGATAGCTATTCTGGAGAAGTTGGGGATGAACTTGCGGTAGTAATTGGCAAACCCTAAGAAGGACTGTATTTCCTTGATACTAGTTGGGGGTTTCCATTCCTTAACGCATTTCACCTTTTCGGGGTCAGTGGAGATACCCTTGGATGAGACTACATGTCCTAGGAAGTCCACTTCTTGGACATGGAATTGACATTTTTCCAGTTTACAGTACAGGTGGTTTTCCATGAGTTTGCTTAGGACATTGCTGACGTGAACCTTGTGGGTTTGGAAGTCGTCAGAGAAGATTAGGATGTCGTCGAGATAAGCTATGGCGTAGTGGTCTAGCACGTCTCTAAGGACGTCGTTAATGAAGTGCTGGAAGGTGGCTGGTGCATTTGTGAGTCCAAATGGCATGACCTGGTACTCAAAATGGCCATATCTACAGCGGAATGCTGTCTTCCACTCATCTCCCTTCTTTACACGGATCAGATTGTAAGCACCTTTGAGATCAAGTTTTGTGAAAAACTTGGCAGTGCGGAGGCGGTCGAAAGCTTCATCTATACGGGGCAAGGGGTGTCTGTTCTTGACTGTGGCATCGTTTAGTTTACGGTAGTCTACACACAGTCTGAGGTCTCCAGATTTTTTCTTCACGAACATGATGGGTGCTCCAGCTGGTGATGATGATGGGCGTATGAACCCATTGGCGAGGTTTTCGTCGAGGTAGCTTCTTAACGCTTTCAGTTCTGTTTCTGAGAGCGGGTAGATTGGACCCCAAGCGGGGGATGTGTTTTCCTTGAGCTTGATGTCACAATCGTAGGGGCGGTGTGGTGGGAGATTGGATGCAGCGGATTCGTTGAATACCTCTTTGTACTCCGTGTAAATTATTGGGATTGGTTCTGGGGTTGTGGGAAGTTTGGTTAAAGATGGCGATTCTGATGGTTTAGTGTCTTGAGGCGTGGTTTCTGGTGGACTAGGATGTGGTGATTGTGATTGGCTAGTGGTTTGAGGAGTGGTGATTTCAGTACGTGGTAAATGCTGGATAGGTGGTGGGGGTGGTAGTGATTTGGTAGGGAGGGATGACTGGTAAGGCTTTGCAGGTGGTTCAGATGTTTTGGGTGGGGTCTGGGGCGAGTAGTTGGTTGGGTTGAGGAGGTAGTTCATGTGGCCAAACATTTTTGTAATGAGTGGAGATGGGTTACTGTTGTTGAAGACTTGCAAGTCTGCGAAAGGATCTGTTGTTCGGGTAGGTGTAGGTTTGGGGGTGTCGGGTGGTGAGATTTTGATCACTTCCATTTCGTGATCACTATCAGAGTAGTCAGATACACTGTCTAGGTTCATATGAGTATCTGATTCCGATATTTCTGAGTCTGTGTCCATTTCTGCGTCGGATAGTGCGTTCAAGTCTTCGTTGGCGGAGTACATTTCCTCATCCGAGTCTATTTCGGGATTGGTCTGGGCTGGTTTGAGGAAGTCGGAGAACTGATTGACTATGTTTCTTAGCGTCTGAGTGTTCTTAGGAGTGAGTACAGAGTCGATTTTTTCTGTTGGTAGGCATTTTCTGCGACAGTAGGGGGAGCTGAAGGTGATGTTAAGTGATTTCCAGTTGATGTTAGGTGCGTGCCTTTGGAGCCATGGTAGTCCCAGTATGATGTCGGCATGGGTTGCAGGGATGACGTACAGGTCGATTTTTTCGGCGTGGTCATTGGCTATTTCAAGGGTGACAGAATCAACGTATTGGTTTATACCGTTGGGAAGCAGCGGATTACCATTAATTGTTTCGACTGGAATGGGTGATGTCAGTGTGAATGGCATGAGGTGGTATTTCTGTACGGCATCGGAGCTAATGAAATTTTCTGAAGCGCCACTATCAATTAGTGCCGCGACGGTGTGAATTTTATTCAAAACTATACTAATTAGAAATCTACTAGAATAATTTTTATTGGTGGCGGAGCCCAGTAGTAGCTTCCCTTTTACTGCTGGGTCAGGCCTTTTAAATCACCAGTAATGTGATCTTCCGATATGAGTGTGTTCACGGTCTGGCGCGGGGTTCTGAGAGGGCAGTTGCGGATGATGTGACCTGGTTGTCCGCAATACATGCACAGTCTGTTGGTGATCCTGCGGTTGCGTTCTTCTGGAGTCAGTGGACCGCGTGGTTTGGAGACGACAGCGTCGACATCCATCATTTCGGGTGCTAGGAGTGGTACGGGGGGTGGTGTTGAGAATGATGTTTGGCGGGGTTCTGGTGGTGGCTGGTAGAACCTTTGCTGAGATTGGTACTGGTATGGGAACATGGGTGGCGGTGCGAACTGGCGATATTGGCGGGAGCTGCTGTATTCCCGGCTGGAATCGGCGTAACTCAAGTTCGCTTGGATAGTGTTTTCCATTTTTACCACATGGGTTATGATTTCTTCTAAAGTCCCTGGTGACTCATAATCGAGGAGGTGATGGTTGAGGCGGGGTGAGAGACCAATCCGAAAGGCGTTGATTGCCGCGAACTCGTCGAAACCGTAGATTTGTACCAGGCTGCGGATTTCTACAGCGTATTCAAATGCTGAGCGTCTTCCTTGGCGGCACTGGTTTAGCTGATGAAGGGCTCTTGTTGTCCTGCCGGGGTCTGAGAAGCATTTTTTGAACAACGCAAGAAATTCTTTGTATTCCTTGGTTTCTATTGATCCTTTGGCTCTGAGGATGTCAAACCACTTGGAAGCTGTTTCTGATAGGTGGGAGCTGATAAACCATATTTTCACGTGATCCGTTTCAAACATATCGGGTCTCGCCCAAAATTGATTTTCTATGGCTGAGAGGAAGTCATGGAATTTTCTTGGGTCTCCATTGAATTTGTCGATATCTGGCACCTTAATTTGGTTGTAGTTGATCATTGGTTGCTTTGTGGTATTGGCTGGCGGGCTCTTGGTACCGTTTGTTATGTTCTTGGAGCTGGTTGGCTGGCTCATTTTTCTGGTTGGTAAAAAAAAGTTTTCCAAAATGTTACGGGCTGGAGGATACTGGGTTTTTTTAACAAGATTGGAAAACTTAAGGTATCAAATTAATATAATTCTATTGGTTAAATAAAGGATTCTGGGTGATATCTATAATAATTGGGTTATGGGACATAACAGATACAGAGTATTTTTTTATTTACTACACTTTGCATGGCCAGGCATTCTAGCCACCTGGTACTTTTCTTTGGTATTGTGAACTAGTGGTTTCAGCTTACTTCAGCTAACCTCAGCCTATCTCAACCTATCTCACCTCACCTCACCATCTCACTTCCATTTTCATCCTATACCGTTAGCCCCAGCTACTAATGCATGCATTATGTCTACCCTCCACCAACCTGCAATACCTTCGAAATAAGTTTATTATTATACTACCAGCCTCACTTCATTACACTAAGCTTTCTTTTACATACAAGGTAGTATTGATATCTGTTTGTAATGGTTTGAAATGTTTTTGAGAGTATAGAATAGAATAAAGGGAAATACAAGGCATAATTTTTGATTTCTCGTTTATATTGATCAAGAAAACATGTAGTTGTGAAGAGATTTGGTTTTTTGATTATTTTTATGGGAATATCCTTACAACACACATAGAAAAAGTGCAGAGCAAATGTGTGTTAGTGGGGTTGGTGTGGATGAAGCATTGCTAGCAAAATGACATGTTTATAAGGTGTATATAGCACATTAAAAAGCATCCTTATTATCAAGCAAGTGCCTAGCTATAATTTATGCACCTGTGTGTAATTAACTCGATGAAAAATAAAAGGCAGCTGTAGGAAAGTACGCTATTATGTACAAAAGCATATAATTGATAGTTTAAAGCCTGTATTATTGAGTGATAACCTCAGTTCTGCTAATGAAAGGCAGGTGTCGTGAACACCAGTATTTGATAAACTTGATTCCTATGCTTATAAACCGTTATTTATTTTTCAGAACAGGTATAGGGAGGAGCAGAGGGGATGTGTGGTGCTCAAGGTTGAATGTGGAATAATGTAACAAGAAATATCAAGTGTTGATAGTTTTATATAATTATGGAAGCGCACATAATCCTTTTTTCTTGTGCTCATTATTTGAAATATTACGTCTTTCGATAAAGTAAACTCTCTCATTCTCTCTATTAATCTTTTATGTGGTGTGGTAGCTACAATACTACAGGACGATGTACCCTATTTTTAATCGACATTATTGCACAATATCACTTTGTTTTAGATTTTGTTTAGGCGCAACTGATGCGTAAACACTCGTGAAGAATATTTTTTATACAGAAATATGTATATGAATCACATCAGAAGCCACCACAGTTGGGAAATGTTATCCTTTGTTCGCTCCATTCTATGATAGGGCGTTTTTTTAACTATTTCTGTTGTCACGTATTTAGTGCTTGAATATACGAATTGGAAATAAATTACAAATGTTAACATGTGATAATAATAACTTGTAACCCAGCTCTCGGCTTTATTTTTTTCCATTTGTTTTTTTGGCTGCTCTTTCAAACAAATGATATGGATTATGTATTGGTTCCAAAAAATAGTAGCTTTTTAGTGCTGAAAAATAAAAGCAAATAATCTATAACCGAAGAGTGTGTATTTGACACCACTAGAGCATTATTATGGTTCACCCAATTTTTTTTTAAAAAATTCAATGAATGCGGTTCAATTAGTTCAAACCGTTTTGCACATTTAAATTTGAGTTCACATAGCGAAAAAATGCTTATGAGTATTCGCGCTGTAGTAATGAACATGTGTCCTCCTTGTCATATTTCAGGAGGCTGATTTGACTAACACAACAATTAAGCCGTTAATGCTACCGCGGATACATACAGCTCATATAGTTGGGTCTATGAATGATCTGACAATGTATTTCACCGGAATTCACAGATTTGCAGTTTTGGATTCCATTTTGTTTATAAACTTGGATAAACAGTTTTATTAGGTAAAAAAAACAGTGGAAATAGTATTTCTTAAAATAGGTTGTCAAATTCAGTATCAAGAATTAGTACAAAAATACAATGGTTAAATTATATTATTTTCCATAGTTAATACACTATGTGTAACTGATGTGACATTCATGATTTTGTATCACGTAGTTACAGAGTACACATCGGCTTATTTACATTTAAATGATAATCCCGTTGAAGTTATTTAATTGTACATTTAAAATAGTAGTACATATAGCATAAACACATCAGCTTGTGAGTTAGTAAGGTGTTTTCTGTTTGTGTAAACCGCATGATAAACATCAGTTCTTTTTTGTGCCTAAACTTATTCCAATATTTTTCTCATAAGATATCGCGCTAATTAGTGAGATGAATAATACTAGGTTCTAAATTATTTTCCTGCAAGCTGACCAGTAGTTAGTATTTTCATCTACAAAAATTCATAGTAGGCTCAGGTAAGCTAACTTCACCTGGTACAGGTAATGGTGGTCAATATTATCAACCAGCGTAAAATTACATATATGGAACCTAGTTTACTGGCATACCACTATCCATGATTACTTCAGAGCCTTGTATTTTTTGAGTAGCAGAAAATACAACCATCACCATTTAGTGAATGATTTTCTTTAATCACAGCTGGTAAAACCAAATTAAATGCAATAATCCTGAATAAAATCTGCTAAAGATTTGAAACAGAGTCAGGTGGTAGACAGTTTAACATTCTGTGTAATTCTGTGATTATGTGGTTCAATGATTGGGTAGTTGAACGGTTGGATGACCAGGTTTTGATGTATATCTGTAAATATGGCTTGTATTACCTTCTCATT
>LSSK01001037.1:0-16453 GCA_001969505.1 Zancudomyces culisetae | reverse complement strand
TTAATGTCAAAAATAGCGACGAACCACTGATATCAAGTTCTTTTGATAACGGGCACATTAAAGTTCATAAACTGACAGACTCGCAGGGTTCAAACAACGGTTTATCCCTGATTAATGATTTTAAAGCTCATGATTTTGAAGCGTGGATAACGGCGTTTGACTATCATAATTATGGAAACACTATATACACAGGTATGTATTCAAAAATAGAATACTCTTGACACAAACAATTGGACTATCCTGTTTATAAAAGTAATGTGTGTTTGTTGTTTTTTGATAGGTGGAGACGACGGTCTATTCAAGGGCTGGGACATTAGACAAGATGCAGCAGTTCCCATATTTACCTCGAAGTTGTAAGTACACCTTTACACCTTTTGAAATGACATTTCAACATACTGATTAACATACCTCATCAATATATTTCGAATAAATAACACAATATCCAAATATTCATGGTATAGTCACCAGGCAGGTGTTTGTAGTATACAATCTAACCCTCATAATCAGCATTTATTAGCAACAGGAAGGTAAAGTTAAAACTTTTATTAACTTTATACATATTCTCAAATACTAGAAATAGTATATGGTATTATAATAAAGCTATGAGTCTCTTCAGAAACAACTATCAATACACTCTTGAATACTGCATGCTGATAGCTACGACTCAACTGTAAATGTATGGGATAAGAGGTCAATGAAATCCCCCATTATTAGCGAGTATATAGACGGAAGCGGAATATGGAGAGTCAAGTGGCATCCCAAAAGCCAAGAAAAATTACTGGTTGCAGCGATGAATAGTGGAATCTGTACATTGGATTTGTCTATTGATAGCAAAAAAGTTAACAGTATAAACCAATTTACAAAACACCAATCTTTAGGGTATGGTGCCGATTGGAACTACTTTGGCAATATGGATAAGGATATCGTTTTAAGTTGTTCATTTTATGATAAAGTGAGCTATTTATGGGAATCACCACGTTTATAAAGAAAAAAAATAGGGAAGGAAGAAGCTGTAGTTAAAAAACTAGTGGTACATTCCTTTGTTAAATAAATGAACTGTTTATAATACAAAGCTGAAATGCTTCGGACATCTCTATTTTAAATTTTATAAACAGTTGTTGAATGCTGGTAATAAAGAAGAGTGGGCTGAATATGGATAAACAAAAAAAAATTATTATTGGTCTTACCAAACAAAGTGATCTAATAAGCACAGCCTGACACGTCTTTCCCTTATATCCTAAATACTCGTCATCAATTGTCGCATCGGAGTTGCTACTATCTATAAGTGTTAAAGCTAAAACACTTGGAGCCCAACTATCTTTATTTTCGCCATCATTATTCTCGGCGGAGTTATGAATCCTTTCAGTAATGCTGATTTTGTAGTCAATCTTAAGATCGTTATAAATCGAATAGCTCGGAGAAATGATTTTCTCAGTACAGTTAACCCATATTCTTGCGTGGCAATAATTCGCCCAAATACTTCCCAGTCCATGCCTTAACCCAAATACTTTTGGAGAACTGTTTTGACCATCATCGCCATCATCACCATTCTCAACACCATTCTCCCTTTCATCTTGGCTCTTTTGGTATTGTTCTTGCTGCTGACCTTGCCGAGAGTGATCTGGGTTTACCACCCTGATGTCACTTAACCCAAATACACCGCTATCTCTTGTTTCTGCATATATAAAACTACCATTATGTATTTGCGTTCCGATTACCTTTTTATTTGTAATATTTACGGAAAAATTAATCGATAGCACGGTGGCATTGCAACTTCTTGTGAGTGAAAACAAGAGCCGTTGGATTGACATTGAGCTTGATTGAAATAATGAAGCCGAATCAGTAGCACCCATCAGCGTATAGATATCGTCTATTATCACCAACCTGTTATCACACCTACTATTTTTACTTTCCCCGTGTTTTTGTGATAATATCTCCGATTCCAAACCGGTTATCAAGTCATAAGTGTCACCAACCCACACAAAATTCACCCTTTCGAGAATTTCATTTACCTATTCACCAATAACATTTGATGCTTTCACTCTAGTCTTTCCTTAATGTGTATATTCGTAACATGGAAAAAAAGTGCAAGAAAGGGAAAGAAAAAAAAAAGAACAAAATGGCTTACATTGCATAATAGACGTAGTATGCTATGGACTTTATTTCTGTACTTTGAAATATGATCGTGGTGATATATCACAACCGTATTGCCTGGATCTTCTTTAATGAATTGTATCGCTATCTTTAGGCAAAGAAACAACATTACCAGCCCCCTCTTTCCAAATACCTCGGTTATTTGATTTCTTGGCACAACATTTCTATAACTCTCTTCAGAGTCACCAAAATCTTCAGCAGTAGAGTTCTCTATGTGTCCCGGGAGTAAAATGCCTGAAAGCAGATCAAGATCGCCCCTCTTGTTTTCAATATAACCATCAGAGTTAGTGCCACTGTTCTGAATGGGATTCAGAAATCTTGGAGCTCGAAATCTCTCAATTGCTTTTTGCTTTTCCTGCTTTATCTATAAAATGTACTATGTTTGTAGTCTCTGAAAATAATACAAATGTAGCTGGTCTCAGCTCACCCGCGCGGAGCAACAGTTAAACAAACAATTTGGAAATATCACTACAAAAATACAAATAAAGATAAAGTAAAAGTAAAAGTAAAAGTAAAAGGCCTTTACTAACCCTGCTAAACTCTCTGTCACTAACTATATCCGTTTTCAGAGTATAGAGAGCCTCGTAATCTATTTCAAAATAACGTTTTATCCAATCCAATTACAATTGTATTGCTTGCTTATATATAATGCTATAGTTGCGGTTCTCTCTTCGTATAACAAAAAGTACAAGCTAGTAACAAGGCACCTTACCGTTTGAAGAGTCGTGCTGCTTCTCCTTGAAAAAGCAGTTTTTTATACTCATTTTAACTCATACTTCTCCTCTGTACTTCTTTCCTTTGGTTTTTCTATACTCAAATCCTTGAGTAATTTTCCAATAAATAAACTAGGGCCAATTTTCTCAATACCTTTTACCTAATCATGAAAGAAGAATCATAATTTATTTACTTGCTACGAAGAATACCAAAATTTAATCCAAGCTATACTGAATCGGTAAACGTCTCAAATAATAACCAGCGCTTGGCTTTAGGAGGGATGAGTTACAAAAAAATTAAAAAAACAATAAAAGGCGTAAAAAAAAGAGTTAAAAACTATATTTTTAGATACGAAAAGACATGGTCAGCTTTATTAGAGCTGTTATAATAGTCTCTATCGTGAATATCAAAGCTTTGATCATCGTCTTCATCGCTTGAACTTGACTCTACCAAAGCATTACCCTGTGACAAACTATATAACTGAGTTCCTACCGCAGACTGGCTGCTACTCTTACTGTTTCCGTTGACAACATTACTCCTACTATTAGCCTTTACACTACTATTATTTTCATCGAAATGAACAGCAGTTACGTTGGCGTCTTTGTTCATTAACATGGTGTTCACATCAGCAAAGCCAGAACTCAGAACTTTCTTAAAGTGGGCGACATTTAAATTGTCTGAAAACCCTCTGTTAAACGACTCGTCGCTGTGAATATCATAAGAGACCAACCCTTGGTTCAGCTGCTTTTCATATTGCATGTTTTTTGTGCCGTCGTCATTGGAATAACCCACACTGTTGGCCAAGACGTTAGAGAAGCCCTCAGATAAATCCTGGTAGACAAGTGCGGAAAAATCCATTGTTGCTTTGCTCCTTTCAGATGGGTTTTTGGAGCCCGAAGCGAGATTTTTTTCTGAGTTTTTTTCGTTCTCATCTTTATTAGCATAACTCAGTGGTTCGACAAAAGTATTGTTGTGATGAGAACCAGTAGAAATGGAGTTTTTCGGAGGGTTTTGTGTCATATAAGGTAGCACAGAAGCCATTATTGGAGATGGGAAAACATTTGGAAGACCCCGCAACTTGAGCTCAGGTAGGACTGGATCCAGCATAATAGCCTTCTCGCCGGCCTTTAATAGGTCGCTGGTATCCAACACGCTCAACGAAGGCCTTGAGTCGAAGAGCTCTGAATTAAGCATGGTTTTTTCCATCACTATGTTTTCTGAATCATTGCCTAATTCGTAGTCCTTTAGATCAAGTTCGGTATCGACTCTCCTATCCTCAGATACGAAACCAGAAGTGACAGGGAGAAGTTCGTCTTTTTCATCGGCAAGATTTTCACCATTATCCTCAGCACTGCAGTACAAAAGGGATGTCAAAACTGCATCAATACTAGCTTCTGTACCCTCTGCATCAACTGTCTGCATTGATTTTAGCGTTTCTAGATATCTCTTTGAAATTGTGAGATTTGACCCAATAAACAACCCTGCCAGAAGAGCCGAATCCCAAAGATCACTATTTTGCTGGTCATTCGCTGATCCGGTTACAAGCTTTCCGCTACCCTCAGTAAAGCTGGTATTGAATTTGTCGTTATTTTTTGGGCCCGGCCAGCACTTAATATCCGTGTCCATTCTTTCTTCAATTAGATCAACCCAGCATGATCGTGACTTTTGGCTTGAAATTGTGCTTTCAATGTAATTACTGAGTTCAGATGTTCGTTTCTTGCATTTTTCTGCAAGAGCTTTAATATATATACTGTATACTGTTTGAATGCAATAAAACTGCACTTCGTGTGATTTTTGCGTGATTGTGCGTCCGTTGTAGATAAGACTCAACGCCTTAAGTATTATAAATCTATATCCCGGACAGTACTTGAGTGCGTATTTGAAAAAATAGCTTGAAACGTAATAATTGTAGTTACTGGCACGATTTTGATTAGTTAGTAGCGTAAGCATAGTGGAAATTACCCTGTCGATCCCTTTGCCCCGCTCTGCAGTCAAGGTGTAGCGCCTATGCGTGTGCCTCTCCTTCGTTTTGTCCTTTTTGGTACTAGACGCTTTTAGCGCCAAACATGCTATTTGTCCGATCAGGAGCTTCATTTCATCGTCTGCCTCAGGCAGCAACATGCATATTGTAGCTATTGGCGTCCATGACCATGCATTCACATCTCCCTGTATCCCAAATCTGTTTTCCTGGACTCCACCCTCCAAATTAATTAATGCTTTTTTAATTGCTCTCAGCAGACTCATGTTTTTTTGATGCGTGGAGTTTTTTAGTTTACCCATGTCTCCCTTTGATTCTATCTTGATGTGTCCAACAAGCGTCGTCAAAATATCGCAAGTTTGGTTTGCATAATATTTTCTCTTTACAAGAACTGCTATACATTCCTCTAATTCCTCGATGAGCCTTCGTCTAACTGCACCATTCTCTTCGGTCTTTTCTACGTCGTTCACGTGCGTTCGGCTTTTAATTGTTCCTGTTCCCACCTCACTCATCAATATTGAAACGAGTACCGCCAGAACCTCCAAAACCGATACCCCCTCCAAGACCACAGGTCCTTGTAACAAGTATCTCAATATTGCAACCAAACAATATTGTTTTTGATCATTCTTCTTTGACCTTTTACCTGTTAATCGTCCCAAACATAGCAATAGCTCTGTAATAACTATGTTTTGATACTGAGGCTGTAGCTGCCTTGCCAAAAAACCCATTAGTTCCTTTCCATAATTCGGATACGCCCAGTGATCTGGACAACTGTCTATAAACTTGAATACCGCAAGAATTACATATCGCAAATTAGACCCATATGCCAACTTTGTAAGCCTCCTCAACGCCCCCCATTTTGCCATCTCTATCCGGGCTATGATCTGATCTTGCTTTTCACTGTCAATAACCTCCTCCTGTTTAACCTGCTCCACATACTCGATATCCTCTTCGTTTATTTCTATCAACCCCAGTGTATCATCCGCTGCGCGCTCCTTAGACTCTTCCAAAGCATATTTGCCTTTGTTGTTGGATAGAATGCTCTCCAATAACGAATACACAACTTGATTTAGCTTTTCTCTGGTTTCGTCTGTGTAAGTATCCTGACACTTAATCACTGCATACACAACCTTGAGCCCAATTGTTTGGCACTGTAGCTTCCTAGCCTTATCAGTCTCGGCAGTAACTAGGAATTTTGAAAACTCGGATATTAGGTCATTATACATATCTATGATCTCTTCAGATATCACTGCTATTGCACCGCTGTGTTGCTTACAGAAAAGACACATCACCTCTGCTGCCTTCCATATATGGTCCAGGTTCTTGGAATCCAACACCATTTGAATACACTTAAGCATTTTTGTACCAAAGTAATGTATATCTTTAGGGTTTGACTCCAAAAGTGCCTCAAAGATCATCAGATCTATTGCCACATCTTTGTTTCTTTTTGACTTTAGATCGCGTGCCACCCGTCTGTGTAAGTATTTACCCACCTTTGCAAGCTTTGCCGGCTTGCTTTTAGTGTAATATGTCAGATATGAAAGTTCATTCGACAGTGGTTTTGTCTCAATATCCTTTCCCTTTGGGTAACAGTTTTCAATTATTGTTGCATGCTTTATGTATATCCTAAACGGTTTGTATAATATCAATCTTTTTAGTATTGTTTCATTCGATTTCATACCACAACTAATTATTCCCATTGTTTCGACTATTTATTGTTTTTCAAAATATTTTATAAAAAAGGACTGGAGGTTATATCAGTTTACTCTCTTATATTTCATTTGATATGCGAAAATCTTATAAAATTTATTTTTTTCTTATACCTAAGCGACAATTTCAAATAAGAATCCCTTTTCACGATATAAAAAGGCTCTTTATTTTATTGAACAGCCGTCAATATTACACCATCATTTTGTGGATATGAATAAACAAAGTATATATATCGACATTTAATTGGTCTTGCGAAAGGGAAAACTAATTACTAGAGGCTTTTTTTCATACCTTTTGAATGAGTTCATAATTTCTTATAACGCTTTTATGAAGCTTTATCTCTGTGCTTGTCTCAGCCTAAAAAATTCCAACGTCGATTTTTTTTCCTTTACTTCCTTATTAGACTTGCTCGGTTTACTGAATTTTAATAGTTGTGGATTTCATTGAATGGTTAAAAGTTCAACACCTTTTAATATAAACTTATGGATCTAGTTTTGTAGGGATTTATTGTATTACTGGTAGAAAAGGTGTGTTTTTGGTTAGTAGGCTACACTTTTCCTTTGCTTTTGTCTTTGGTATTTTCTGCTCCATGTATAAGGGAGTTGAGTTTAGATTTTTTATCCAAACATTTTTTTTTTCACCGCAGTTAAAGGCGTAAACAAATGAATAAATGATTTCTAATCCCATCATTGAGAGGAGTTTTAACTCATCTTTGTCGTTTTTTTTTTCTTCTGATTTTTTGTTGGTATAGAAAGCAAGCTGGTGTAACTATCCAAATTTTAACCAAAGATGTTTTTTCTACGACCATTCCTTGTGGTTTCTTTCTTGCAGAACTACTAGGAAATTATCGCCTCTGCCAATAATCCCTCCAGCTTTCCTCTACCGTCTTTTCTTTTGTTCTCGCTAGAAAAGTTTGGCATGAATTTTCTCCCCTTTAAATGCCCAGCCCAATTAAAATCCAACAAAAGGCAGCGTTTGTTATTTTTAGGATGCATCCCATTTGCTAATTTGCATTTTTAATGGTGGCTTGATCAGCTTCACCAAATATCCTACTGGACTCATCATTGAAACGTATTTTCCGTTTCCCCCCTCCCCAATATCTCCGCTCTACCAATAGATGCCATTACCACCAAGCCTGGATCTAGAATGGAAACTTGCTGTGGACATAGTGCTTTGCATACCTAATCGCTCATCAAAATACCAGGACTTTTCAAAAAAAAAAAAGTGTATATGTAAAACCATTGATATTTTTCTTGTATGTTCGAACCAAAGTTCAAATTCTGGTGAGAAGCCTCCCCCCTTCTAATCGCATCCCCTCTTCTCATCCAACACACCAATACATCACACCCATCACCACTTCAATACCTTCATACACCTCAATTGGTGAAATAAAATAATTCAGTATAAATCCCTCACTACAAGTTTGCGTGTCGAAATGATCACGCATCTTTACCAAAAACGCATATGCGCTTTCTTTATAGGTACTTCATGTGAGAATAATGTTATAAAAATATCACCCCCTTCATTAAAGTGTTGTTTTTAAACTTGTATGTGCAATATAGACGGCCACAATTTGTATTAACTAGAATCTAAGCCATTTCACTGATATTTTATCTTTTTAATGACTTATTGGTATGACATTATCTCATATGAACAAAATTTTTGTGGATTTTGGGGAGGTATATCAGCATATGAGTAGTATACCAGCATGTGTTGGTACAAGATGATAATAGCTTGAAAATTTTAATTAATGTTCACTTGTCTAGTACTTTTGAGCTGTGTAAATGGTAGAATACGCGCACTTTAGATATACATCTAGTCTTTTATTATTATGCGAACCTGGCTGCTCAAGCACGCCATTTTTGTGCTTTGATCTATATAATCATGTAATTCAGGGAATACTATACAACATCAAAACAACAATAGCAGCAATAGTAATATTAGTGATTGGCAAGCCCAAGAATTAGTTTTTACTGGGCACACACATCTATTTTCAAATGTACTAACAAATGAGCTCTTATACAAAAGCTATTTGAGCATTTTAAATGCAATAGAATCAATATTAACAAGCATTCGAAATTTTTCACTAATCCCATATCTTGTATTTTTCTCCCTGAGAATAGGAGGGTATATGTGGATATCTAACCATGTGCCATTCCCTTTACATATTCGAATTAGCGCGAGTATATACGTTGAGTTGCGACTTTTAGCGCAGCTCAGGAAAAAAAAAAGAGCATCGCCTCTTTTGATTAATTCTGTTTGTTGTCTATTTATACACACGGACCTATCTGTGCTTGCATCTATCTATTTTCAGTGTACTCATTTTTTCTGACTTGTAGGATCAGTATGAGGTAGCAGGATAGCATAAAACATTATATCCACCTTGATCATCTGGAAAAAAAAAGGGTGTTGAAAGCGTGTGTTTAACACGCGTAGGAGTGTATATGTACATATATTTTCAAAAATAAAAAATAAATATATAGCACTCTCCGCTCATGGTTGGGGCTGTCATAGCATGAACTTTTAGAATACATACTGATATTTTTCTGTCTTTACAATTTTTTGTGATTTAAAAGTAAGAAAAAAGCAGTTGTATATCCTAAATACTTTTTTCACCGCTAGTAATACAAAGGCGGTGTGTTGCACCTCAATTTGAGTATCTTTAAGAGAAGTTGGTCATTTGTCCAACATAGTATTGAAAATACCACCCATGTTATACTTCAGACGTCAAATGACCTTCCAATTGAAGAACTGAAATACTCCCAGGGAAATAAATATGGATTGAATGGTATGGGATAAATAATGCTACAGCATGTGATGGTGTGGTTAGTATATAATAATTTCAGGGAGAGGAAGCAGTTGACCACCACAACATATTCGCCTGGTTTTACAGATGGGTATGAAAAAAAGCTGCATCTTTTACCAAAAGTTTTGGTTTTTGGTTTTAAAATCGGTTTGCACATGTGATATTTAAATTCAAGAGCATCGCCAGTAAACTCTTGGAGGTATTAATATTTTTTACTACAAGTGTATCAAAACAGTTGGGGCAGGGAATGCTGCTGCAAACCGTAGAGGTTACACACTAAACGTTTATGAAAAACAAACCTTGTATTTTTATCTATAACTGTCTTGAAAAGGCAATGTTGTATTTGTTGTAATTCTTTATTTTTTTTCTTACCCCATACAAAAGGGAGTGTGTATTTGAAGAGCAAACGGTATTTTTTGTATATTATTTTAGTGTGCTTGACAGAGTATCATAGTTAATCTACCTTGCTCCTCCCAGCATGCTGATTTTCTCAATCTATTTTTTGAATATACTCATTATTTAAAATAAAATAAAATTACAAAAAAAAACTACTTTTATCTTTTGAAAATAAGTAGAAACATTGCCTTGTATATTTCCCAGCACCTCAGCACAAGTTAAAGTTTCGAAAAAAAGATTCGCATCGAGGTTGTTTTGGCTTCACCTAATTTGCAACTCAGAGAGCATTCGATTTTCTCGATGCTTTATAATTTATTATGCCAAAGCTATCTGCGAGCTGAGAGGTTTGCACATCAAAATCAACACAATTAAAAACTAATCAGAATATCAAATTAATTTGAAGCACAATGAAGCACAGTGCTTTTAATTTTAAAAAAATAGCTAGAAAATGCCCAAGTTCAAATAAAGACAATATTTGAGATGGGTTTGCTTCTGCGAAACACTGGCATGTATTGTTGTGCAAAACTGCTGAAGAGTGTGCACAATCAACTAGAGTGTTTTTAATTTACTTTTTGAATAGCTGGTTGATTTTAAACAAAAACGCTGTATCGAAAAAAAAAACTGAGAAACCGTAAATGAACATGGAAACAAAAGTGTTGGAATTTAGGAGCAACTTGCTTAATGAAGGAAATTACCCTACCATTGGATGAGTGAGTATTGCTTTTTGGCTAGCAACATGTTGAACAATTAAGCGAGCCTTTTATTGGCTCTATGAATTGTTGATTAAACTTGGAAAAAATATTAAAAACGATTTTCCTAGGAAAAGGAACTTTGGTCATTTTATCATTTTAGCGTATAAATTATAATTGTTCTCTTTGTTGTTGGACCAAAAAGGAGCTAGAATAGTCCTAGAAAAGCAAAGCTCATATTCAGCTTTGCTAAAAGTGTGCAACATTGGTCCATTTTTTTACGCTAAAATAAAAACCTGTATTTTTTATTTTTATTTTTATTTTTTTTGAAGAAGCGCGATGGGTGGGCAGCAATTATTCACATGATTGATTTTACCTCTTTTAGATAGAAAAATGAAAATTCTCAAGTTGTGGCCTTATTCATCCTGATGCTTAGATAAAAGCCCACTAATACAATAGCTTTGAATATTTCAGCATGATTAATAAAAAAAAATTTTTGTTCTCGGGCTGTCTTTCCATCGCAGCATAGCTATTTTTTGGATAGGCCTGCATTATTTCAAAAGACTTGAAAAAATGTTTTTTTTTTACTGCTATTCATTCATTCATTCATTTATTTATTTACAAATAATGGCAACAATAGTGTGATAAAAATGTCGATAAAAATCAATTTTTAAATGTGTGAAGAAAAGTAATAAGAAACTTTGGGTCAGCTTAATTGACGAGAAGTTTATAAATAAAAAACAAGGTTCAATCAGCTCTTTTTTTTGTTAGTATATAGAGTAAAAATACATTTCAAAGAGCTAGAAGGAAAGTTGGCTTTTTATTAACATACCTCCTTATTTTGGCCATCATAGCTTCTTAGACTTACTTTTAAAAGGACTTTTACGGAAATCCTGGAGGTTTTATCATTGCTTATATAACAATTCTTTTGCCCACCTTAAGAGTAAAATACAGAAAACCGAGGTGTTTTTTAAGGTAGGAATATTTTAAAGTTGCCTTTACCGAGAACTATAGACGAGTAAAGGATCGACTTTTTTCTATTACAGCGGGGATACTAGCGATATTATAAGTACAAGAGAGCAATATAATGAAAAGCATTTTTCGAGGACCCGCAAAGAATTTTATACGATATTGTTTGGCCATTCCTGTATGGATGTTTTTATTGAAGGAAACGTATACTAAGGGTTACTTTTATTGAAATTTAATAGGTGTGCATGGTAAAATCGGCAGTGTATTAACAAAGAAGAAGAAAGAAGCAACAGAGGTGAATATAGAGTATAATGGGATTAATTAGACGCCTGGATTCATTCCGGGTGGAGAGCATAGAAAACTTACGACCCAAACAATATCTGCTTCTTGTGCTGGGTGTCTCTTTAATGATAGCACTTGTCACATCGATGTATATATGGTTGAGGCGGATAGGTATAAAACTCGGAACTAATCAATATTCTATAAGAGGAAATGAACTGATAAAAATATATGAACGCGTATTTAGCCCAGAGGTAAGAAGAGTAAGACTCTTTTTTGTTTTTTAATCTATGTACTTGTGTATGTATCATATAATAAAACTATGTTTATTTGTTAAATAGGATGATTTAGAGGGGCTACTTGATAAGTTATTAAAGAAAGACAGTGATACAAAGGTAATGATCATATATTTGTGACTTTGTTTTTTATACTGTGTGGATCTTTATTTAACAAGACTAACGTAAACTTGGTGCAAACATTAGAACGAAACAAATGAGAACACTCAAAACAAAAAAACTGTATTTGACGCCATCGAAAAACTAAAAAATAGCGTCGGGATAAAAACTCTAATAAGTACTCTCGATAAACTGTCCTACAACCGAGCCAAAAGAAGACAACTTAAAGTCTCTGGTAAAGACTGCTATGGAATATATTCAGTTGAACAACCAAATTTGCTAACCTCATTAATAATTAAAAAAAGACAAAAGCAGGTTTATATCAAACATCGAAATAAAGTTTCAAAGTATTCTTCATTGAAGAGCAAAAGCTCCTACGTCTTGGCACACCATAAAGAGACGAAAAAAACATCGTTTTACGAGGATAAACCAGTAGAAAATAACTTTTTGGCTCCACTATTTGACATTGGGGATAATGAATGCGAATTTTTGCCATTTGCGACGACGAATGAACTAAAAAATCACAGCAACAGATATGTAGACTCACTTCTTGTTATAAAGCCTAAACAACGCAATACAAAAATAACTCATCAAGCTACGCGTCAAGGTTCACTTAATATTGTTCAACAAACTTGGTTATTTAATCTATACCAGAAACATTATGGATGTGTGGCTTAAAGCTGCTGTCACATTCTGCATTTTGTTATTCTCTTCGATATTCCCTTCCTATTTTTGTTTATTTGAATTTCTTAAATCTCACGCAAAATAATTTAAAGACATAGATGGTATTTTGGCATAATAAAATACAAATATTACTACTTGGATTAAAGCCTATACGAAAATGAAATGAAAATAATAATGAATAAAGAGAATAAGTTTAATTAGATATAGGTGCCATTCTTAAGGAGAGAATTATTGTTGCTTGTTAAGTTGCGGTTACGGTTGTGCTCCCGACTGTGACTGCGATTGTGCTTGTGCTTGAAAACTAGAGGTCGAATCCGGTGCAGGACTTGAGTTTGATGATGAAGATTCGTCGCTATGATGAGTACCACTACGAAGTCGATTCATAGCTTTGATTTTAGATACAGCGTTATAAAATGCCTTGCGCGGGTTGAAATTCTCTCTAACGTTCGGAAGAATATCGTGAGAAGATGCAGAAACGCCGGTGAACCAAGGGTGTTGAAGGCATTCGTGTGCAGTTATTCTAGTTGTAGGGTTGGGATCTAGACACTTGCGAATAAAGTCTTTGGCCTCTTCTGAAATTCCCCACCAATATCTCTCGTCAAACTCTATTGCACCTCGCTGCATGGCGTTTACCAATTCTGGAAGCTGTTCGTACTTCCAAAATGGTGAGTACCCGCAAAGTATAGAAAAGGTTACCACACCCAGGCTCCACACGTCTACTGGTTTACCGTATCCTTGGCGCAATATTATCTCGGGTGCTGTGTATCCATATGACCCACATATAGTGCTAAGCACCTGATCATCACATGTCATTATTTTAGATATTCCAAAATCTGCCAAGACCAATTGTGAGGATGGTTCTTTATTCAAAAACAAAAAGTTTTCCGGCTTTATATCTATACATAATCAAAGATATACACGTTATATTATGTGTTTTTTTTTTCACACAAATTCAAGATGTCCAAACGAAAATCTAGGATTACCTCGATGAACAATGTTCAAGCTATGCAGATAATCTACAGCTGAATAAGCGATATGTATAATTGGGACAGCATCCTTCTCTGTAAAATTTCCCCGCTCGCAAATTTTTTCAAAAAGCTCTCCTCCAGTACATCTATTTGATTGTATAAATTTGTTACCAAACTGAAAACCATAAATTTTTTAGCTTTAAATACTGTTATATACCCGCCTTATGAAATTTCTTACAGTTGGAAAACCAAATAATATTTTGTTTTCGATTCGAACCAGTCAAGAAGTTTCACTATATTTGGATGGTCAAGACTTTCTACAACAGCTATTTCACTTTTAACCATCGCTTCATCACCTTTTAGTGAAGACTTTTTGATTATTTTTACGGCTACCTCCTGGTTTGTTGGGATAAATATAGCATGCTTTACTTCTCCAAATGTTCCCGAGCCTATAATAGCGAATTTATTCGTGTTATATTGGTTTAAAATAATATACGAATACGCGAATACACAGCACTTCATAATAAAAGTGGTAAATACTCAAAAAAGTGAGCAGGTGATATACATAAAGTGCAATATTAATGGGTTTTATATTGTTTGCTTTCTTACCCAATGTTTTCCCAAATTTGTAGTATTGCTTTCTCTCCCTCGACGAAGGTTGATCTCTGCCTATCTTGTTCCACAAACTCCAAAGACTAAATATCTTGCTGCTTGACATTTTACTTTTTCTAGATGGGATTTTGCCTTTTGCTTCCTTTTGGTTTGTGCGTATTACTAATATTGTTGTTGTTGTTATTCTATATTCTCAAAATATTGTTCTTTTTTTGGTCGATTTATGTCCGTGATTTCCTTTATCCCCGACTATATAGTCGCTTCCCTTGCGCTTCTATCCTGAGTTTCGGTTTGAGAATGAAGCGCTAATTAATATACGTTTTACTGCTATAAAGCTTTGAAAAATCTTTGTGAAATTCTTATAGAAAAGCTAACTGGCTTTTAATTCATTGCATTATATCCTGCCCCCAATTTGCATTTTATGGTGTTTAATTTGTTCATTAATTTTATTTTATTTTATCCAGTTTACTTTTTGGTATCCTCATCCCATTTTTATGCACTAATGTAGGATCCTATAAATTAAGCTATGAGCTACCCTATTTGATAACTCATTTTCTATTACAATCGCTATTGGTAAGCCAAGGGATTCGGTGTATTTACCTTTCTGTAATGCAACATTTTTTTTTTTTGCATTTCCCAAATATCACATTTAAAAAATGCAGTCCTCTCCCTAAGAAATATAAATGCCTTTGCTAGCCAAGATTTATTTTCATACAAAAATGTTGGTTCGTTTATTGTTTTCGGGTTGGATTGTTGATGAAATTTAGCTAAACAACAATTTTTTTTAATGTACATTGCATTCATTTTCACCTAATTGCTCGGCTTTATAAACAGAAGTGCTAAGAAACAGGATTTCTCTTGACTTGCAATAATTTTGGGCAAACTAGTTATTTTCGTCGTTATACTTTTTCTCTACGTGCTTTGAGAATTTATCTGTATTCACTGAAAACTCAAAATCCAGTGTTCATTCTCTAATTCTATGTGGTGCGTAAACAAATCCCGACTGTATTCTTTTTTTGCATTTTTATTTCACATTAGTATATAGCTGCTTTTAGCTGCAGGATTTGAAAATGCATGTGCATGTTAAGAAAAATCAAGTGAATCTTTTAGCCAACCTCTAGTGTTACAATGGCACTCGTTTTCTGGCTCAGATAAAGGTAGTGGATAAGTGAAAAGTAGTATCACCAGCTTTTTTTTCTGTAATCTTGCATACCGTAAACACCAGCAGCAAGTTAAATACTATTAATGTTTGAAAAATCCAAAAATTACACAATCCAAGATGGGTAAACTGTATGAAATATATAGTTGCTCTATTTTCTTATTAACTGGCTTTCATTTGGTTTAAAAAGAAAATGGATCGAATCAGCCGATAAATAGTATTATCATTTTTCAGCCCCATTTCAAAATATAAAACAAAGAAATACAATAATAGTAATAATAATACTAAAAAACTAATATGGTATGAGGTCTGCCATTACAACCTCAATAATGATAGTTGCACAGTTTACATATTGGTTATTTTCGATGTAAACATGATTCTCAGGACAAGTTACTGTAATAAATATTTACAACCCGTTAAGGAGAGGTATCTTATATATATAAAAGTCAATGCAAAGCGAGAAGCATTCACAGTTCAGATACCTGGGGAGTTGTGTGACAACTAAATATGTTTAAGTATATATTTATATTTATATATATTTATCTTTTTTCAAAAGCCTTATTCAACTGTATTTGCTCACTACTTGACATTGTCTTTTATCAAACTTTGTGGGATATTTTACCTTTCCTGTGTACGAAACTTACACTATAATTGGTGTTTTATAACCGAGCTCTACAAAAAACTATGTATATCTTTTACCAGTTATGTACTATACATTCCAGCAACTTGAATTCAAATTCTTCAGAATCACGCATATTCCATATTATACGGCCTTCGATTTACACACCATATCTAGAACAGTATATGTTTAAAATATCCTCCCCACGACTAGGCGGAAGCCTTTTAAAACATTCCACTTTTTCCGAAATTGTTGCAAAACAATCAGTACTGGTTATGGTTATCTGTGGTTTCGTAAAGGGAAATGTGCTAGAAAATCTTT
>LSSK01001034.1:0-12749 GCA_001969505.1 Zancudomyces culisetae | reverse complement strand
GTGTCCTTCGAGTGTTTGAAGGGGTTCTGTATTAAATCTGCTATCCATGTTTTCATGCCACTCATAAAGACAGCTCAACACCATATTTACACTTCAAGAGCACTGGGTGCTGACCTGCTCTTTCACTTGGCCCTCGCATAAAGAGAACGTCTACTTGAGCTTTATCACATACCACGCCATAGTCAGTGTTGAATGCATCCTTTGAGGTATGGGGAACAGCAATAAAGAGATGACACCCATTCCAACATTCGGATGTGTGGTATATACTATGGTATAGCCCCCCCATAGCAGATGTTTGCTCGGACGGTATCTCTCACCCGCCAGTTCATTATATTATTTCCCTTTTTGTTTCCAATTATAAACACAGCAAAAAAAACGTTTTAATTGTACAACCCAAAGATATGCTAAACGAGTAGTTATTGAATTAAAATCTCACGCGTTACAGTAAAATTGTTTTATTCACTTAAAAAAGGAACATAATATGGAGTATATTAATTATTCAGATATTTAATGACAAGCCGGGAAAAAAAAGACAGTTTTAAAAGTATATCCTGATTTATCTAGGTTGTGGGCGGCCTCGTCCTGCTCCTCCTCTAAATTCAGGCTTGAAGTCTCCTGAAGCACCTTCCTTTCTGTCGTCTCTGCGACGGTACTCATCGCGATCGCGTCTTGGGTATTCTCCGTCTCTCTCTATTTTATAGTTCAATTCTAGTTTTAACACCGCACTCGTTTATTCTATTATGTATTAAGCAAACTTACCTTGACGTCCAAAGCGTGAGCTGGTTGGTTGAGCTCTGACTGGTTTCTTGAATGTTGCTGGAACAATCTCGGCTGGCAAGTGCAAGTATTCTCTCAAGTATTCAATTCCCTCGTCTGTCAAGGTGTAGTAATAGTATTGCCATGAGAATTGAGTCTTAACATATCCACGTGAGTTCAAGGATTGCAAAGCTTTGATCACTTGCAGGTTTGGAACCATCAACTCGCTGTGTTTTGGAGCGTTGAAGTCCTTCTTGGCTACCATGACACCCTCGTTGAAAAGAGCCTCGTATATTAGTTTTCTGTTTTGTTGTGGGATAAGCATTTTGATAGTACCCTGTTTCTTGCCTATTTATAAGAACAATACAAGTAAGTTTCTATTTCAAATTAAAAACTGTGTTATGCCGTGACAAAAGTTCGATTGACAAGCCGTGTTTCAAAATAAACAGTTTGATATCTCCGTTGTTAAACGTTGATTTCAGCAATACAATTTCCAGATTCAAAAAATCTTTTCACGGATTTACACTCTGCAAGCACAAATCTTCAGTAAAAGGATTCAACTATAATCCTGAAAAAAGGCGCCGTTCCAATGCACAGCGTCGATGTACATTCCGTATGATACCATCTGATTTATATTATCCATCTTCAGTATAATTAACGCATTCGCACTCACCTTTTAGTAGCTCGTTCTTATATATACTTTGATGTCTTATTACTACACAAAGACTTGCTGAACAAAAAAATAATAGATTAGAGGCACTTTAATTTGTTTTTGTCTTTTTTTTTCCAAACCATTTTTTCAATTTTTTGAATTTTCAATGTTTTGGCTACCCTATTGAAAATCGCCCACCAATTATGTGTCAATATCACACTGTCCAATCATTGTTGCGATTGGTTTTCTTTATATTTGATATGTCCGAAACTTATACTCAGACCCCAAAACAGACATGCTCTCAGTACCTTATGTTAAACCAAGATCTGCTGTATACATATACACTCTTTGAAAAAGAAAAGTAAAACAACAGGAATACAATCCACAGACCAAACTTTTTTACAATGGTATGCTAGTTTGTTATGCCCTTTATGTGTATTTTTGTCACTGAGGCGTAAGTGATTATTAGTTATTTACTCGATTCACCATGAAATCGCGAAAAAAAAAATCTTGTATGCAAATTCCTGTAATTTCCTGTTTCTAGCATTATCTGACACATATATACATAAGCAGTTTGTTCATATAATATATCTCTTTTCGTTTATTATTTTGAAAAATACTACTTAATAATTACTAGGCTGATGCTATAATAAATTAAACAAAATAAATGGCGAAAACATTCTTGAGGCGAGTCTAAAATATGTTAGTTTTCTTTGACAGAATAATAAAAAGTCACACTTCCATCAACCACCTTTGTTTGGGTAGGTGTAGCTGTAAAAAACACAAGTGCACTCTTATAAAATTTTTTGGGTACTGGGTAAAACCGAAGCGTTTGTAAAACTCGGTGAAGGTAATATAGATATATTTTATGTTGAAAGCGGCGAGACTGCCCAGCAGCTACACATTATTAGTGGGGTGTAAGTTGGTGAAGATGAAGTTGTGCTAGTGGTTGCTGTGGTTGCTGTGGTTGCTGTGGTTGCTGTGGTTGCTGTGGAGGCAGTAGTCGTAGTAGTTGTTTTTGTGGTTGTGGTTGTGGTTGTAGTAGAGCTGCTGGGTTGTCTGGAATATGCTGCTGTTTCTGTTATTATCTCTGTTTCTGTTACAGTTATTGTAATTATAATCACATTCCCTTCAGCATTTCCATTGTTTTGACTAGATGTAGTTGTGCTTGTAGCTGTGCTTGTACCTGTGCTATTACTTGTACTACTACTTGTACTACTACTGGTGCTTGTGCTACTATTTGTACTTGTGCTGGTGCTTGTGCTGGAACTGCTGGTTGTCGAAGTACTGCTATTATCACAAGCAAACCAGTTGTCGCCTGGATATTTTGGGTTGTGGTCTGCATCCAAAATACCAAAGTGTGCTTCAACCGTGTTAGTTGGTGTGGTGTTCCATGGTGTGTCAATTGCTGCATACCAATAATACTCGATTTGTTCTGCATGTGCTCTACAAATAAATTCTCTCATATATCTTGCCGAATTCGCCAAACTGGGAACAGCTGCTCCAAAGTTTGAACCGCCTGTAGGCCAGCCAGTTTCTCCAACAACTACTCTCTTGCCTCCAGAAATGGCCTTTACTGCATTTATGTGTTCAAACATTGTGTTGGCGGCTGCTTCTATTGGTACACCTTCCCAGTATGTAAATGCGTTCATCATTACGAAATCGACAGCTGATGCAAGTCGTGCACTATAGTTCAAGTATACATCTGCGGTGGTTACTGGTATGCTACTCAATCCCAAACTGTTGAGGAGTTGTCTAGCCTGGTTGATTTTTGCTATGAGTTGGTCTTCAGTTTGATCTTTTCTATAAAGAGATTCACTACCAACCACGACATACTTCACATACTTTTTGAGATCAAATACAGAGTTTAGTCTGGTCAATTCTTGAACGTCTGCATTAAATGCAGAATCGTCGGGACCCACCCACATTCCCAGCACAACTTTCCAGCTTGTTCCCTCAACAGCTCTTAAAACAGGCTCTCCCTGATTACAATCCTTTACGCTAAAGATTTTAATGGTATCGGTATATGGTGCCATTGTGCTCAAATCACTTCGCACGGTATCAACGGTTGGACAGCTACCATCTTTTTGTTTTGGGTTGTAGTTTAATCCATCAAACCATGTCCTGGCTAATATTTCTCCAAGAAGACAAAGGAGCACAAATAATGACTTCATATTACTTTTATGCGTCTGAATAAGGTATACAATTCTTGAGTTTATAGATGAAATGTGAAAGCTCTTTTTTTTTGAATCGTTCAGCTGCTTTTATAGTATTCCTACTTTAATACACGGTTTAAACTTTTAATTTCATTTGAAAAACAACAATATATCATGCTCTTGATGTAAATGTTGGGATTCTGTTGCTGAATTGAATGATTTTTATCCTACTTTGAGCACTCTGTACATTAACAAAGTGATTTGGTTCAGTATATTTAGGTGATAAAAGATACGTGTTTAGAGGAGGGATTGTTGAGAAAAGTTTGTTGAAAATCTATCACATTAGTTTTACCATAAAGTTACTGAAAATGTGTCTAGAACATTAATATAAGAACCGCAATGGTATCTAAACAGGCTGTCTGTGTTTCAAGAAGCTCTGTCATCGTTATTAAATGCATTTGAATATCAAGTTTCAAATGCCTACATTTTGAACAAAGTCAAACTGCGAATAAATCCAATTCAAAATTTATAGCAACGAACTGATGTACTACAAAAAAGAAAACAAAGAACTTTAACAATCAATATATATATTTTTTGGATATTTGCAAATCTTTGTATTGAGCATTTTTTAATAGGAAGTAAAGCTCGTGTTGATCCTGGATTGTATTTAGTTTAACTTTTTTTTTATTCAGTGGTTTCGAAAATAAAGATGCTGATTGTAGATCCTCTGAGATTATATACATCAAATGGAAAAACGCTTGTTAAAATCTACCAAGTCTTACGAAAAAAAATTATCGGGGAAAATATGGTAAAGAGATACAGGTGGGGGAGGCACAATTGACAGTGCCTGTTTTTCTGCGTAGGTGGTATTCGGTGTGTGGGATTGTGCATAAACGATGCGATTCTCTCAAAATAATTCGACAATCTCTTCTTTATTTAAATGTGCAAACAAATGCACTTTTGCTGGATTTGCTAAAGATATACAACAATATAGTGTCTGAAATGAATCTATTAGCCCACATAACTACCAAAACCTATCGCCTGAGTTTAATCATACACATACCTAGTTTAGAGTAAAAACGACCAGTTAGCTAATTTTGCTGCTATTGGTGAAAGTTGCGAGAAAATGATTCCATGCTTGTTAGGCTGAGCAACACTGTTTTGGCTTCTGGTCTTTTCTCGAAATCCAAGTTAAGCATCGACGAGACTAAATTAAAAAACATCTTTGAAAAATTAAAGTTTAAGGCCATGATATTTGGTGTTTGGTAATACAAATAAAACTGGGGATCGCACAGCGCTGCTTTACTCCAGGGATTAGAACGAAATACAATATTTATAAATAAAATTCCAAGAGACCAAATATCGTTTAGCTCGGCGTTATATACCTGTATTCGGTAAATGTCCCTAAAAAGCATTTGTTTATAATACAAGCAAAAATTGCGCTCTAGTGCCTCTGGGCTTATATAGGATATACTCCCACATCCGAAATTCTGGGACCACAGCTTTGTTGTTGCAAATCCAAAGTCTGCCAGCTTCAAGTATCCATCAACGCCAACGAGGATGTTATCTGGTTTTATGTCTCTGTGGTACACATTGTGTTCATGGCAAACAGTGACTGCAGTTGTTATTTGAAGTAGTGCTCTTTTTACTGTAGTATTTGACCTGGTTATTGTTTTCCACGGGTTATCCGATAGACCGCCTGTTTTGAGCAAGTCATATAGCGTTCCATAAAAGCAATAATTCATGATTAACAAATATTCATGTGGAGTTTCTCCCAAAAACAAATATTTGATTATATTTTTGCTGACTGAGGATAGCTTGATACTAAGTAACTCGTTACTCAGGTAATCACTTTCCACGCCCGTACATATAGTGCCGCTTTTCTTGTTTGCAATACTTTTTGGCATTGTTTTTATTGCAAATGGTGAGTTTGGGAATAGTTTTGGTAGGGCATAATACACGCTTCCAGAACACCCTTTACCCAACACGCTTGTAACAAAAGAATTGAAATACATTGGTGATATTTTTTTCCCCTGATCTCTAAACTCGTTGCTAAAATCCGTGATATCCTGCCTTGGGGGCAAATTTTGGACATATACTATTTCGACACCAGCATCTACATCAGCGTCGGTGATGCTATGTATGTTCAAATCGGCGCTTTGGTTTTTTTTTGGGTTATTAACACTTCTTTTTAACATTTCTGGAATTTTCTGTTTTATGTATATTTGCTCCGCTAACCACCCTGTCGTCTAGTGGTAATAAATATTTTGTAGCCACGATTGGGTTGTGAATTATTTTGTAGTATATGTTTGTTATTTTGTAATATTTGTATAAATTATTTAAATCCAATAACATTAAAAACTTATACTAAATACTCAAAGGGAACACACCACACAGTCTAGCAAATATATTGTCTCGAGACTACTTGATATATACTTGGCAAATAATAGAAACCCAAGTACCAATTAAACATATAAAGGGTACAAACACTAAAACAAAGGTGTATAAAGTTTTCCAGCCTCGTTTTATAACCACCTTGATGAAGATTATTGCACATTGGTTCGCATTTGTTGTTAGACTGTGTCTCCTGGATATCACTTGTACTTTGCACCATTTCC
Source organism: Zancudomyces culisetae (assembly GCA_001969505.1). Classification (NCBI taxonomy): domain Eukaryota; kingdom Fungi; phylum Kickxellomycota; class Harpellomycetes; order Harpellales; family Legeriomycetaceae; genus Zancudomyces; species Zancudomyces culisetae. Next base: position 6,567 of record LSSK01001034.1, on the reverse strand, counting down.
TTACTTCAATCTTTATGGATATATCATGACAAGTAAGCCAAAATATAAAAAAATAATCAGTATTGTGATACCATTGGGCAAGATGAATACATTCGTGTATAGGTATTGAGAAATAAATATTAAATAACCATACTCATCGAAGATGTGTGTATTGAGTGGTATGGTAGTAGTTACACAGTGTAAATTAAACTGCATAATTGGCTTGTTAATGTGATGAATTGGGGAGGAAGGGAGGAAAGTATACGTTTTTATTACTGGTGACATTGCAAATTTTATGTGAAAACTTTTGCAACTCATAAAAGAAAACTGCAGAACTTTGGCTTTTGTGACAATAATGGTTTTGAGCTGTAGAAAAACTGTGTGCGTGTGCATGTGCATGTGCATGTACATATATATATATATATATGAGTACTTTTATACGTGTATGTGGGAGGGTGGGAGAGAGTTGATGTTACTGCGACAATAGAGATTCTTAATAAGTGGTTTTCGCATATACTTTTTTAGCACTTTGAAGTTAGAAATGAAGTGAGAAGGGGGGTGGGAGCGTGGTAGCGTGGGAGCGTGGAAGGATGTTTATCACAACTAATCTTAGTGATATTTATTCATTTTTGCAATAAAGTTTGGAAGACCTGAAGTGGGAATTTATGGTACTACAAGATGATACACGTTTCTGGAAGGTCGCGTGACAATGTTTATTTTATGCCTAATTAAATAGTTTTATACAATAATTTTATAGAGGGATTGCTCATACACTGTTTGCGTATCTTTTTACTCATCTTCAGAGTTACTCAGGTGTCAGTTGGGAAATCTAAATAAAAAAGCTAATAAAGTATAGCTAAAATAAATAAATTAAAAACAAACTCATTTGATGTACATGAAAATATAAAATAAAAAAGAAAACGGTGGCTAAAAAGTAAACAGTGAATATCATACGAGTCTAAAGAAAGAAAAGGAGGGAGAGTAGGAGGCGGATGGGGGGGTAGAGGGGAGGAAATAAATGCAAGATTTACCATTTCCACCGTTCTCCACTCACTATGCATCCAACTCTGAGGAACTGGTATCCTTGTTGAGTTTGGACTGGAATTTGTTGAATTCATCAAAGTTCAATGCTTCCAATTCGGTTTGGACGCTTACAACACTAGTTACTTCAGGAATGTAGTAAGTAAGCATACTTTCGATACCGTTTTTGAGTGTAACTTCGGAGCTGGAGCATCCGCGACATGCACCACGTAGAACTATTTGCACAACACCAGTTTCGACATCGAATCCTACAAAATCCAAATCACCTCCGTCTTCTTGGATTGATGGACGGATTCTAGTTTCGATCAGTTCTTTGATTTGGCTATCTATATCGTCGAGATCTTGATCTTCTTCCTGCTGAGTTGAATTTTGCGAATGGTTTGAGAGAATTGGTTGACCAGAAGATAGGTGATCTATTATTATTGAGAAGATTTCGGGTTTGAGGACATGCCATTCGGAATCGGGATTCTTGGAAATCGAAATGAAATCAGATCCAAAAAGCACTGTTTCGACTCCGCTCACCGAAAACAGGCGCGAGGCCAGTGGTGATTTGATCGAGGCCTTGGGCGAGGTAAATTCAACCGTGCTTGTGGATTCCAAAACCTTAGTTCCGGGAATAAATTTTAGTGCATTTTGATTTGGTGTAGTTTCGACCTGAATAAACAACGATCGTTCTATTTATTTCGAATAATAGGTGAGACGATGGTGACAGATATGATTAGTATGATGATTTCCCAAAAAAAAATATATATGTATATATAGAAAAACTACATTTTGAAAGGAGAGAGAAGAAAAAAGAGGAAAAGAAAGGCGTTTATAATTTTACTTACTTGAGATCGTTTGTGAATTATTTGTGAATAGACTTTTTGTTATAGGCGAATGGCTATGGGTACCGTTTCTGGCAATGAGAGAAATCGAACGGATAGAGATCGCTGGAATCATATGGGCTCTTTGTTGAAAAGATGTCCTACAACCGGTTGTCAGCAATCTGTTGTTGAATCTATTGACAGTTTTTAACAATTTTGTTGAATTCATTTTTCTAATTCTAGATTTTTAGCTCATTTACTTTATTTTAGTTTTACTTTTCTGCTACTTTTTTTTTCACTAAGCTTTTATAACGAATTTTTTTTTTTTGTAATTATAAAGTTGTAAAAATCCAAAAAAAAAATCAAGCTAAAGAGTGGAAAAGGCATATTCGTAGCAAATCACATGTAAATGGAAATTGGGCAAATGCTTTTTTATTTTATTTTTTATTTTTTATTTTTTAGTTTTTTATCATTTGCTAATCTGATGACAAGACCACTTCTTGTACTCACTATTTTTTTTATTTTATTTTATTTTGTTGGTGCTGTTGTTTTTACCAAATTAGCATGAATCTTGGATTACAAATACATTTTGCAAAATACATTTACACATGTTTGAGATTGCTGGGGGAAAAAAAGAATATGCGGACAGTTGAAAAACCCTTTTGTGCATGAAAATGAAGTCTAAGAGCAATATATGGGCATTCTCACCTTATCCATATTTGATGTTGTAGTGAATTTGGACTTGGTCCTTTTCTTTTTGTATAGGGGGCAATGGAGGTAATAGATGAGGAGGATGAGGAGGATGGGTGGGACAAGCTTGGTGCTTTAAAAGTAGTACTATTTGAGAAAGCAAGTTGAAAATAATAACCTAGATGCGGTTGTATATATATTTGTATACGTATATTATGCGTGTGACTATTCAAAGTGCTGTAAAGATAAACAACAACATTTTTTCATGGATATAGGAGGTGGATGGAAGTAGACCTTACTCTTGGAATAGGGAGGAGGGATTGAAGAGTGAGTAATATTGTTAATTATTACCTCATTTCCGCCTCTTCTTCCTCTATGTATACATAAATAAATAAAAATGTATGGATGTACAAGCGAGTATTTTTAGGTTTGATACACATAAAAGCAATATGAAGAGCAAATATGGATAGTACCAGGTGATCAGGAACGAGGATTGTATAATCAATTGGAAGGAAAAGGTGTTGTTAATAAGCTTTAGTCATTGTTTATCTATCTATCTATCTATATATATATCCATCTACTTATTTATTTATATTCTATTCTTCACTTTTCGCCTTTTCATTAAAAGATAGTAATAAAGTAAAAAAAGTATAAAGCAGCCGATATAGAGATAATAAAGTAGTTTGAAGTGGGTTAGTTTGTTGGTCAATGAGACAAAATGTGATACTAGGTATTTGTGTGTGTCTGTTTGTGTCATTTTATATTTGGAATACAAATAGTCGGTCCAGTAGAGGACGTTTATCGTAATATACTTATTACCAATAAGAAGAATTATTATTATTGGAATAATAATACACACATATATACACACACATATACACACATAAAAAGGTTGATATGGTGTATAAAGTCAGCAGGTCCCGGATTTAGTGAATAAAAATACATGGCATTATGAATACGGTAGATTAAAATGGGTGGAATCTGCACATTTTATAAAATTGTATTTATTCACTGTTAGTTATTCACAGATAGATGGAATTATAGGTAGTTTAGTATTGAAAAAATGACTTGATGAATTCCACTCCCTTTCACCTCACTTTGTCTTTCTTTTCTTTTCTTTTCTTTTGCTTTCTTTTCCTTTCTTTTCCTTTGTCTTCTCTCTTATCTACCTTTTGAATTTCCTTTTTCTTGTTCAAGTTCCATTATCACCCACTCATCTACTCGTTAACACAAGCATATGCGTATAGCAGTATTACTTTTTATTATCATTATCACCCCTATTTTTATTTTTATTTTTATTTTTGTTTTTGTTGCAATTGCTTGATTACTTGATTACTTGGCTTTAGATTTAAGATTCCAGAAACATAAAAACCTAAAAAGTAAAAAGAAAAAAGTAATTGTGAATTGGGATGATGTGTATATACAAATGTATAAATGTATAAACATGTAAAGAAGAAGAAAAAGAAAAACACACGTGCATATGCATATGCATATGTATATGTATACATATAAATGTACAGAAAGGTTAATCGAAGAAAAGAATCAAAAGAGTGATTGGCAATATTTGCGTATGTGTATGACAAAGGCAACCTATAGCTGTAAAACACATTTGATGTATGAGTATGAGTATGTGGATGTGTATGTGTATGCGAGTAGGCTAAAAAAATTGGGTTGAACGGTTTTCTTTTTTTCCACCACAAGTTAAATACAACTTTCCAATTTAAACCACACTTCCTTTATTGTTCTGTTATTTTAATAAAAAAAACAAAACAAAAACAAAACAAGCAGACTTTCTTCCTCCCTCTCCCCCTCTCCCTTCTTCATTTCTTGACTTTTGCCTTAGAACTTGTAGTATTTTTGCAACGTTTAAAACCATTGGGATTGAAGTTTGAAACTTTTAAAAAAAAACAATAAAAAAAACAGTACAGTTATTTATATAATAGGCTAATATCTTGTCTGAATTTTTGACTATACTTTTTTTAATATTAATTTCTTCAATGTTGTATAAGAAAGATTAGAAATTAAAAAACAGTAAATAAACAAATAACTAATTATAGATGTATAAAGTCAAAATCAAAATTAATCACACACACTTGCATATACACACAAAATAAAAACGTAAAAAGTGAAAAGCAAAAAGTAAAAATGAAATAAAGTGAAAGAGTGGAAAAAATTCATCTTCAAACATTTATATCGAATTTTTTTTTCTTTTTTCGTTTAATCACACTTTTTTTTTTTTACTATTTACTCTATATCACCATAAAAATTTCAAATAAAGCGAGTAAAATAAAATGTATTGGTGAATCAATCGAGTAGAAAAAAAAATTTTTTTTTTTCCCATGTTGTTTAGACATTTTTAGGTAACTAGAAGAATAATATTGAGGTGCTTACTTCTTTTATACCATGATATATTGGTTGATTGGGGGAGGAGGGAAGGGAAGGTGGGGGGGAGGGATTTCCTAATTTAGGTATAAAATATAAACTATAATCACACGAGATGTACTATTATTGTTTTTTATTGTTTTTTTAATCACTGATATTATGAATTGAGAATATTTAGGAACTGGTATTATACGTTATACATTATCACTATAGATTATACATTATATTCATATTATATATTATTTTAAAGAAGTGGTAGGTGAAAATAAAAAGAAACCTAAGCCAAAACCAAACCCAACAAGATAACTTTGAATAAACAAACAGACATATCAGATATACCTAGTTATTTAATATATTATAGAGAAAGCGAAACAAACAAATAGAAACAAAAGCAATAACAAAAAAAAATAAAAAAAAGGAGGTCCCGGAAAAAAAACAACAAAGGTAGAAAAGAAAAAAAAAAAAGAGAATGAAGATAATCGACAAAATCAAGGCGGCAGAAGAAATAGGCAAGCCATACTATTCATTCGAGTACTTTCCACCAAAGACGTCGCAGGGGTTGATCAATTTGTATGATCGGATTGGGAGAATGAGCGGGTTCGACCCGTTGTTTATAGACGTGACGTGGCGGTGGGGAGGAAAGAGTAAGGACTTGAGTCTGGAGATATGTAATGTATCGCAGATAGTGTATGGAGTAGAGGCCAATATGCACATGACGTGTGCGGAGACAGAGCCAGGGTATATACGAGATGCGCTAGAAAAGGCAAAAGGAAACAGCGTGCAGAACATATTGGCGTTGCGAGGGGATTTGACGGAGCGGCGGCAGGATGAAGGGAAAATAGACTACGAGGAGTTTAACGGAAAGGAGTTTTACAGCAGCGTGCAATTGATAAAATATATCAAGGAGCAGTTTGGGGATTATTTTTGTATTTCGGTGGCAGGGTATCCAGAAGGATATGGAACAGGGGGACGGGAAGAAGAAGAAGTAGGAGATATTAGTGAGGAGGAACGAAAAAGAAGGTGTGAACAGCGGGTATTGGAAGGGATCAAGGTTTTAAAAAAGAAACAAGATGCAGGAGCGGATTTTATAGTGACACAACTATTTTATGATGTAGGCAAGTACAAAAAATGGGTGCGGAGGTGTCGGGAGGAAGGAATAGTGATTCCAATAGTTCCAGGAATCATGCCGATCCAAAACTACAATGGGTTTGTGCGGATGGTAGAGCTGTGCGGAATCGAAGTGCCAAAGAGAGTGATGGAGGAGCTGGCAGCAATCAAGGACGACGATTTGCAAGTAAAAGACTATGGAATCAAGTATGGCGTAGAAATGGTGCGGGAGATTCTGGAGTTTGGGGATGGTAAAGGAATGCATTTCTATACATTGAATTTGGAGCGGTCGACACGCATAATACTAGAACAACTGGGACTAATCCAAACAAAAAGAGACACTAACAACAAACAACAAGACATATGCTGTGAAGAAACCAAGACACTTCCGTGGCCCATGGGCAGTATCCGCGAGGGCGAGTTGGTGCGGCCGATCTTCTGGAACAACAACCAGCAGTCGTACATCCAGCGCACCAATTCCTGGGACGAGTTTCCCAACGGCCGCTGGGGCGATTTCCGGTCGCCTGCATATGGCGAGTTGGTCCATGGCATGAACTGGCGG
>LSSK01001032.1:0-10670 GCA_001969505.1 Zancudomyces culisetae | reverse complement strand
GCTCGGTGGTCAGCCAGTCGCCAGCGGTTTCTTCAATGTGGTCTTCAGTCTTCTGCTTGTTGAGGAAGAACGGCGTAACAGTCTTTCCATCAACGCTGGCCTTGACGTGTTTGGGTGTCTTTGGCTGCTTGTGTTTCTTTTTGACAACAATTTGCTCGTTGTCGCTGTCATCGCTGCTCTCAGAATCCTCTATCATTTCGTATTCCACTGGTTCTTCCATGTCTGTTTCTCTTGCTCGTTCTGCCTCAGACTCCTCCGCTCTGATCTGATCTCTCTTTCGAAGCGTTTCTTCCATTACTGTAAACATTTTGTTCAGCTCAACTGCCTTACCGCCCTTCTTTTTGTCCATTCTTATCCGCCGCAGCCTCTCTTCCCAGCTGTATTCTTTGTCTTCATCATTGCCTTCTCCTGCTGACGACCACCCTTCTCCTCCACTACCACTGTTTTGCATTTCGCTTTGCCCCTTTGCTCGTAATGAACCCATTTCTCCTACAAGGAGATCTCGTAGTGTTGCTGTTCCCATGTTTTCTCCTAATCCTCCATTTGCTTTAACACTTGGTTTGCGGCTACTCTTCCTATCCCTTCTTTTTGGACTGCTCTTTGATTTTCTCCTTTTACTTGAACTATCACTACCATTACCACTGCCACTGCCACTACTAGTATTACTATTGCTTCTAGACATCCCCTTCCCTCCTCTCCCCTTTTCTTTTTCCTTTTCCTCCGTTTTCACTTGATATATCTGTGGCTTCACCTCAATATAGCTTGCCCTAGTTGCTGCTGGAAGCCTTGCTACTGTCACTTCAACTATGTTCTCCTTTCCAGGTATAGAGTACCTCGATCGTACCACGCCCACCTTTCTTCCTCCCCGTTCCTCTACTCCCCCACTCAGACCTCCCATGTTTCCGTCCAGTATACTATTTCGGCTTCCCAAAGTATCCATGGACTCGCTACTGCCATTTGTCCTCCTTTTTTTCCTACCATTTTCGACTCTGCTCACTTCTTCCAGCTCTTTTGTTGTCCCTCCTACATCAAGCTCCCGTTGAGCTCTCCGAAGGTTATATCCTGTGGTTACCACCTTGGCTATCTTTCTTGTTCTCAGCTGTTTCTCTGTATACGTTTGCTTTATCGAGTTGACCATGTTCTCCAGCCATGCTCCTGCGTCTTTAATTGTGTATTCAAAGTCTTCTTTCCTCTTCTCCAACTCCTGTTTCATGTTTTGTTCCTGCCTCCTCAACCACTCTGTTCCTGTTACTATCTCTGCCATTTCTGCTTGTCTCTTATTTATTGCTTTTCAACTCTTGTTTTTTTTTAAAGAAAAGAATTCGAGTTGATTCTCGTTACTTTGATTCCTAAGCTGGCTATATTTACTTGGATCTGAAAAGGGATTCCTACACCACCTAATTATGCTGATCCAAGACTAAGCTTTTTTCTTATTTGTGTCGCTTTATCTTGGTTCTATAAAAATACGTTACTCAAACACTTTGGATGTCTTTGTATTACACTATCATAAATAACATAAACTACTGATTTGTTGTACTATAAAGGTTTATCCTTCAGCGTTATACTCATTTGTCTTTTTTTTCTTTTCTTTTTTGTTTTGATGTATCTAGTATTAAAAAAAGGCTGGCTTATAATTATTACTTAATTTGCAGTATGGTTTTGTAAGGAAAAAAAAATCCTTTTTCAGCTTTCTTGAAATCTGACCATTGTTTCTCTCCATTAATGCCTGTACTGAACAAAAAATTTATTTACGGGCTTTTTTCCCTTTTTTTTTCCGTTTTAATTTACATAGGCTTTTTTTTTCTAACTTGCATTTCAGATTCTGCCCAAATGATTTTCTGCATCACATTATAATTGCTTCAGTTTTGAGCCTTATTGTTATTCTACTTTATTACCACAATCTTCGACTCCTTTTTACCTTTGCTTATTTGCCAGATTTATTTGCATGCTTTTGACTTGTTATTATTTTGTATTTACTTTAACATTTCCGTTTTTTCTTTTTTCATTATCTGGTTTTTCTCTACAAAAGTACAAATTTGGCCCATATCAGCCCTTACAACAAAAAAAAATTAATTCTATTCTTGGGTCTGGCACTAAAATAATTGTTGGTTAACATGACCTCGAGTCCGCCTTTTTTTAGTAACAGTATATAAAAAAAACTCATAAACAAAAACACCAGGCACAAATGAAAACTCGTCTTTATCCACAAATCTGACCTTCTTCTTGATTTCATTTTTCCCAGTATTTCTCATTGATTTTTCATTTATATTTTTATGTTTTTTTAATTAAATTGCATTTTCTGCAAATAGAAATTCGATGGAATTACAAATAATCACAGGTTTAATATTCATTCTCAAATCGCCATCATTTTGCTCTCACCAACCGTTCTTTTTCTCGAATCTTTTGTTTATCCCACTTACATTCTGGTTAATCTAGATAGCACTCCTATCATTTTTACACCACCTATGTCCCGCTTACTTGGTAGAATGTATACCCCAGTCATCTAATCACATATGTATACTATCTGGTTCAAAGCCAGTGTATCATATATACATGTCATTTTCCACATCTCTGTAGTCCTTATCGTTCTGATGTACTTTGTTTTTTTATTTTTTGGTCTTGAATAATTTGCTTCCAAAAAAGTTGTAATACTGGTAAGATAAAATTGCCAAAAAGCGACATTTACGTCCAACCCTATCTTTTTTTTGCCTGGGTTAAAAGTATCCAACAGGCGAAACCCGTACAGGACGAGAAATGGCGACTTTTATTTACTCGTTCGTCTCGCTTGTTCATCCGAAGGTCAGCCACAAAAGCGGATATCAGGTATGCAAAAACACATGTTTTATATTGTATATCAAAGCTGTTTTACAAAGTGCCTTGTGAAATCTGAAAAAGCTTTCTTTGTCTAGAGTATTTTGGTTTATTTGCTCTTGGTTAATGTCCAACGGAATTTATGGATTAATATCGACATCGCTTACCCATACCTTATAATCGAAAACCTCATGTTTCTTTTTATGCACGCCAGGTGGGTTAGCCACGTATTCTGAATTTGATACTCCGCTCTTTTTTTTTCAGCCTTTATTTATTTATTTATTTTTTGCAACCATGTGTGGGTTAATAACCTTGCTATGCATTCCAAATAGCGCCATATTAATTGGCTATAGAGAACCAAATCATAAATTATCTAAAATAAAGATACAAGAAACGTCTTTGCTGTTGTCTAAAAAGCACTCAGGAGTGAGTCTTATAACTGCGTATTTGCTCTGTTATCTCACACCCCTTCGCACTTCACACTTCACCCACCCCTCTTCCTCTACGTTTAGAGTTTCTATCTCTATATGATAACACATATTAGCGTCAACCTTCTCGTTACACCTGTGGTTACAACCTAATTGTATTTATTTTTACCTATGTTTCCTTTTCGTCCAATACCACAAATCTATTCATCTATTCATCTACTTTACAATGAAAAGAGGGAGTATAGTGAGGTATGAAAAAAAAACGTACGATCAAACCATTCACTGCACCAACATTTGCTCGTTCCGAGCTTTCCTGCATTCACTTTATTACCATTTTTTGTGCTACATACCAGCAATAATCATGGTTGGGATTCTACCATTGGTAGTATATTAATAACAATGTCAAATAAAAACCAAATATAGTGGATATTTTAAAAATTCCATTGCTAATAGGGTAAATTGGGAAAGGTTGGCATTAACTGCTCTACTACTTTTTCTGCTCTATTTTGTTTTTTTTGTTTGACTTTTTTTTGATCGCACCACCAAAACCGCAATGATAAAAAATCATTAGAGGTAGAGAAAGACTGGCTGACAAATACAGCGTTTCTTTATATTTGTTTTCCAACCCAGTTTTGAAGAATTACAAAAGTGAGCTCAAAAAACTATAAAAACCTACAAGTGTATCTTGGTTTGAATACAAAACAAAAAAAAAGACCTGCAAGATATACACTTTCAAATACCCAGACTTGAAATTCGGAATTTACAGGACCCTTTGATAACTTGGTAATAGCGAAAGCTTATCATTAAAAACACTTAATCATTTTCTCCCGTCCATTAAATACAAGTGTGGGGGTTTATCAAACAACAAACTTAATATACATATACATATACACAAGTAGAATAACACAGGCTAATAAATAATGGAGGTAAAGTATAATATTCCCTTGATTTTTTAATTTATTTTTTACTATTTGTCATTTTGTATTATTTATTTATATAACTCAATAAATCAGGTTAAAAGTAAACATCTTACTAATACGGGGATGTATGGATATATACCAATAGAACGAATACAAGTACAAAGTCAAAATGACATGTAGTGGTTGCTCAGGGGCAGTCAACAGAGTGCTTTCGAGGTTGCCACAAGTCCACAATATTGACATTGATATGGAAAACCAAATTGTTACAGTCAAAACCACGCTAAGCAAGGAGGAAATTTTCCAGGTTATTAGCAAAACAGGAAAAGAAACTACCCAACTTTGAGTTAGTGCAGAGATGGATTTGCCGAAAAAAGGAAAATATTAAAGAATAAAAAACAGTTTGTAAAGGTCCAGCAAGCATTTTGGACTCGTAAACTTCGTTGCTTTTCTTTTTCTTTTTTGCCTTGTACTACGACCCGTAATCTAGATTAATTATTATAGATCTTTCATTCAAATTTTAGAGGTTTTAATACTCTGTATTTACCTTACACATTAACTGATTAAATACAAAAGAATCAAAGAAAACATGCACACACATAAGCTTATAAATCCCATTCGCTCAAAGACTTTAAAAGCGGAGTAGCGGTGAAAAGTAAGATAAAAAAAAGAGCTTTGCACTCAAACCACACAAATAATGTGTTGACTCAAGTATATCAAAGCATCTGCTACATGCAACCACACGCTATGGATTAGCACATTTAGAGTACGATGGTGTGTGGATCTTGAACTGCTTAAAACAAGAATCTTGACGAATTCAGCAACTCAGCCAAAGAATAATACGAATCATAGGCAGTGGAATCTGAATCATAGCCCTTCAGGGATGTTGGCGGAACAATGAATCCTCTTTCGTGTAATTCTATTTGTGTATACATTCCATCCAGAAATCAAACCAAAGGCATTAGTTAAATACAATAAAAAAGGCACATCCACAGCAGATTAAGGAAAACTTACCTTTTAGTATGTGGAATACAGAAACAAGGTGATTGGAAAAGTTGCTCAACAACGTGGATTTGGAAATACATCTATTTGAGCCTTCCCGTACAAGATAATACAAGCCCAAAGTCAACGAATTGGTAAACTTGACCAACATAAATGTATTCCCACTATTGTCCACGTCACGATAATAATCATTCGTATCATCATTGCGTACACTGCGGTGGCTGTGGTGGATTCGATAAATACCAAGATTTTGTATTACAAAGATGAGCAACGATAAATATTCAGAAATCATCTTGAGCTGGTGGGGTGAGTTGGCGCTACAGTACACGGAAATACCCAAAACCACATTGAATTTTGCAAAAAAATTCAAGTCCTGAACCAAAAGAGGCAGAATACTGCCATTGATGCCACCACCCTCCCCAGTGTGGGTGCGGTTGTTGTTATTGTCATACAAATGTATATTGGATACAGGGTTTTGTGTAAATAACATGTTTACAAGCGGGAAGAATACACAAGTGCTAACCACAGTGGGGAAGTTGTAGTGGTTTTCCTTATCCTTGCCCAAGAGAAATTCCATAAGCTGTTTTATGGATCGGGTTTGTGACTGCTTGTTATTTTCTTCAGAAATTGTCAGTTTTCTTGATTTTCTGATTACTTGATTTATCTGAATAAAAGTTGAACTGGAAGATAAATCGGATTTTTTGGGGTTTGGAAATGTAAAATCGATCGGTTTTCCTGTACTGCTACCACTGTCTTTGGAACGTGATGGTTTGTCTGAACTTTGTTGTGAAGAGCTAGGAGGGTTTACTGCTCTTGATGACATGAACATCTTTATGGGCTTTGGATATTCCAAATCACCAGAGTATGTTAAACAATACGTAGAAATGCTTGTGAAAATTAGCGATTTGTCAGTTATTGACAGGTCGTTGTTTTCCAGTAGCATTATTGCGAAAGGCAGTGAAAGTTCGGGCATTTTGAAAAACAAACAGACCAAGGCGTTGATTTTGAACGTATCCCACAGTATAGACCTATTTTCTGTATTTGAACTGGGTTTATCTTCACTTAACCCTTCTTGTGTGATATCACTACCAATCTCATGATCAGAATCTAAAAATGCAGGTCCACCGTACACCAATGCAGAAAGTACTTTTATAGTTGGCTGGTATAGCCTAACCAACTCAACTCTATCACATAGTAGTATACAAAGTCCTAGGTTTTTCATCGCATCATATTTGATTTCCCAATTGGCGATTTTCGAAGAGCGTAGTAGAGCTAAAATATCCGACAGATGAGCAGAAAGTTTTGGTTTAACAAATTCCATAGTAGGCTTTCCTTCATATAAGGTTTGTACATTTTTTGGTATTAAAGAATCTGGCCTGCTGGAAAACACCTGGTTGGATATATCATTTCCGTACAGGTTTTGATACAGCAAATTTGTGTCTGTCCTGACCGTGGATCTGAGGCTATTTGATTCAGATATAAGCTGGCGTGGAGTGTGGTTGAGATTAAACTTTTTTATAACTCCCAGCAACAAAAGACGGTCTTCTGTAGAGTCTAAGTAGTGTTTATCTTTAAATCTTGTGCCTGAGAAAAAAAACACAGTTTTGTTGATTTTGGACAACAGTCTCAGCTGTGTAACAAGGTTAGCTTCGGTAAAGCCTCTAATGGTTTTCAGACCCGTATCACCTTGTGAACTTTGTATTTCAGCCAATCGTATTACCTGATCAAGACCAAAGTCGTACTCTTTCGAGCCAAAGTCACTATCTTCAAGCTTATTGTTTTTGCTAGATTTCGAAAAGTGTGTACTATTATTGGATTTAGTGACTACAGATTCGGTTAATACAGTTGTGGCCAATCTCACTAAGCTATTAGGCTGCTCAAAATATGTATAAACGGCTTCCATAAACCTGGCATTGCTACTAAAAGTATATACCTCATCATTGCTAAGACATGATATACCGAATAACAAAAACCCACTGGTATTAATCAATATATCCTCAATCAACGCATCAGTGCTGTTAATAAATGTCTTTGAGCCCCAGTCTTGTGTTACCCGCAAGATAAGCCTATTACTGATCCTATCTATCCCTAGCGCATAAGAAAGCGCTAAAATCCCAGCAATGTTGCAGGTTTGGTCGAACGTTGATTGATTTCGGAGTTCGTATGCTGCTTTGGACATTGATCTTATTGCGAGTTTGACCATTTGGTATGTTTGTTCAATATCTTCCATCTTAATTCCACTAAACCAAATCTGAATATATTCCACACTGCATTGTGTAATATAGCTGTCAATTTCTGACGTGTTCTCACCAAAGTTGCGTATTTTTTCAAGTAGTTCCGTGAAGGTTATGTGTAAAAATGTCTGGATAATGCGCTCTTTAAAAATCAAAGCCTGAGAGCTTACAACCTCAACAAATCTCTCCTTAATGAGTATGATGACACTTTCATCTGTTCTTGAGTCTTTTGGGTTGTCTTTAGTCGAATTTTCTCTGCAAAGCTGGTAGAATTTACTTGCAAATATTTCTGAATACCCAAACCTACATACCTTTATCAGCACATGCTTGAGCACTAGCAGAAGTCTACCATCATCAGTAGTTCCTTCATTCATCAGAAAGAATGAGGTGGCAACATCAGTTATGAAATTGTCAAAATACGCATCTCTAGACAGAACTTCAGGTACAATCTTGTAATAAAAAGAGTTTGCAATTTTGTCTGGCAAGGTAAAAATTGTTTTTACAAACTCGTTAAGCAATGCCGTGAATTCTCGTGAATCGTGAGTATTAGCTGTTCTTTTTATAAACACAGATATTGAAAAATCCTTGTTCAGCAAAGCCCTTTCCAAAATATTGTACATACAAACCCTTTCCTGAAGACCTGAATCCGCCCCAAGGAAACCATTAGTACCACCACGACTATTTCTAGAACCTTGAGTGTATCGTGATCCTGGCGCTGGTGTATTTTGACTGGCGAGCCCAATCACCATTAACAGATTGTCCCACTGTGTTCTTTTCAAAGCGAGTGTGGATCTAGATGTTTTCTCTACAGCAAAATGAGTATCCGAGGATGGTTTCTCGTCAACGGAATTTGTAAAGTAAAGAAAAACGACTTCCGATAATATTTTATGTTGTAGTTTGTCAAAATAGCCCTGGATACATGATAAAAGCTCAAATAATGCATGTGTTGATGTAAGTTTCACTACTTTGTCATGGTAGATGTTATAGTCTATTGAATCGATGCTATTAGTGTTATTCGCCAATATATTGATCTCATTATCTAAAAAGTTTTGATCACAAATGGTATCTCCTAACAACTTTTTTAGTTTTTTAGTGTTTTCAATATAATTCGTGTTGTTGAAGGCAATTCTAGTAAAGATGCCCTCAAAAACAAGTCTTTGAGTCTTTTGAGGAGTTGGTTCAGTGGTGTCAAAAGAACACTTTTCCGCTTCTGAAAAGTTAATAGTTTTCAAGAGGTTTAGTGGGTCATAGAATATTGGTTGTAGTGGTTTGGTGACCAACCAAAAACAAAGCTCAAAAAGCAGTGACACCAGGCAGTTGTCAGCGCTCTTATCCTCACATTTATCCTTCCCACTGTGCTTACTGCCACTTTCAGCGACGTGTCCATCTACGTGTGACTCTGTTAAAAAAGAGAAAACACTATCAACTGCTTTAGAATGCTTTAATCTTGAGGAATCAATTTCTTCGATTTTTGGATTCGTTTTATTAACGCTTGTAGGGCTACCACTCTTTTTATCGGGTGTACTTTCGAAAGGAAACCCAGCTGAATGTACGTTAAACAGATCGACTCGTGACGATTCAAGAGATAGAAGCGTTTTGCTTAATGCCTTCTGAACTGCGCCATTCGATTCCGTTTCTTCTTCAGTTTTCTTGTTGGTTTCGTTTTCGGCCTTTACTTCCGCAATTTCGTGAGCATTTTCGTTGGTATTGCGGATTCGCCTTATTAGTTCCACAGTTTGAGGTAGTACTTTTGCCACTACGTCGAATTCAGCCAGCATTCTGCTTGTATATGAAATGGAATTTAATACCAATGTTTTTCTATTTACAACTTTGTGTGTTTACAAAAGCCATAGTAAAAATCAAATCAAGGCGCGGTGATGAAATACTAAATATTTTACTGCCGATTTTTTTTAACCACAAATACGTGGGAGTCAAACCCAAAGGTTGAGCGAGTAAACAGAAAAGTAGCATTACAAGCGAGGCAAATTGAGCATGCTTAATTTACTTGTTCTAAAAAAAAGGGTATGAAAAGATGAAAATACAAAGAAAAATGACAAATAGAAGGATTTAAACAAACTAATCAAAGCGTTTTAGATTTTTAACGTAGTTAATGGCATTGAGCTTTTGTTGGTAGTTTGGCAACAAAGTAGATTTTTTTACAGTGCGGATTTCATCAGTGGCAAAGCCAGGTACACGGATATTCCAATTTCTTTCCAAGTGCAGCTGAATGTCTTTAGCTTCCAAGACATTTGATTTGCGGTGTCTTGCTAACTCACACGAGAATCCAACAACCGAATCAATAAACTCATCAGCAATGTCGCACAACAGATCCTCGACTTCGGGTTCGATTCGGCTGTTTGGATCAATTTCGTTTACCAGTTCTTGGATCTTACGCTTGGAAAGAACTCGCAACTGGCTAGGATCAGTTGACAATGAACTAGTATCCAGACCCACAAGCGAAATGGCGCCACCGCCAGTTCCTTCCCCCAAACTGGACGACGATGGAACCATTGATGATCCCGAAAGCGAGGTACCGGGTGCAGACGTCGACCCGGGGGGTGGTGCAATAGAAGAGAGAGCATTGTTGGCCTCTCGTTGCATCTGGGCGTTAACCTGTGTGATTGGACCTGAAAGTGATACAATGGTGGTTGTTGAGTCCGAGGGTTGTTCGGTGGCTGCACCACCTGATTGAGAAAGGCGTGGAATTTTGTTGGCATTGGTATCGGATAGGGAAGTATTACCTCCTTTGTGTTGGTTGTTAATTTCTACAAACACTACCGGTTGTTTACCTGAACCTGGTGTTTTCTCCATGCCTGCTATTCTAGTCGAATTCGCATTGTCCATAATCAGCCCTGAATTGCTTCCAATAAAACTCGAAACTTGCAGCAAATGAAAGTTGCACTTATCAATCAGCTCCAAGACCACACCGTGTCTCTTGTTGTCGTCCTTAACTTTGGCTAGTATCTTTTTAAACTCAACAAGCCGGTTCTGCACCTTTATTACACCCTCATTAAGCATTCGGATAACTGCGATACTCGATTCCTCCTCTAGCTTTTGTTTACCTGCACCTGACCCATCCACCTGCCCTGTGTTTTCATTGTATTGGAGTTCAAGCAGCTCCCGCTGTTTGTTTAGCAGATTGAGCGCTTGTTGATGCTTGGACTTGGATAATATTGACGATTCGCTGCCACCTCCAGTGCCCCCAGCACTCCGTCTATCAGCTTTTGAACTTGTCTTTTTTATGGGCTTTGCAAAGTTTTCAGCGTTGTGACTAGGGA
>LSSK01000178.1:0-11325 GCA_001969505.1 Zancudomyces culisetae | reverse complement strand
GAAGTATGATAATTCACAATTGGCTACAGGATGTTTGTTGTATTTTGGTCGGAAAAGCTAACAACTAGCATATTGAGTGTTAATAAAAATAGAGGAAATTAAAATCGGCAATTTAAGTTTATAGATTTTGTGGCTTAGTTGCTTTTTATTAACAATATTAATCATTATTATTATCATTATTATCATTATCATTATCATTATTATCATTATCATTATTGTTATTATCATTATTGTTACTGTTATAATAATTAAAGTGTTTCTTTAGAAATACCAAGGCATGGATGCATTCCGATGCTACTATTGATAGTTCCACCCAACATAGACTAGTGATAACATTACCATTTCACAAACTATTGTCAAAAGGGGAGTGAAGAGAAAAAAAAACCAAAAAAGTGCCAAGGATAACATTTTTGTCTGACTAAACAGGATACTACCTATGGTTAAATAAAGCTTTACAAAAAAAAAAATTATGCGGCAGGGGTAACCTTTGAATGCGTCTAAACTATTACAAAATAGAAAAAAAAAGGGAGAGTTTATTATTTGGATCTTGCAAGTCTACGGTCTCTATACATTTGAAGGTAGGTGCTTGTAAACTCCCCAGATTTAGCCAATATGACAAACTTAGGGATACCATCAACTACCGCATATTTAGGGTTGCTTAACGCCTTAGATAGCGACATGTTTGGGTTAACTTTTATGAGCAGTTCATCTTCTTCAGAACCATTTTTCGGACGGTAATGGAAATAAACATCGAGAAGGTGGGGCAGGTATCTGGGGTTCAGTTGATCATCCCAGGGCGCCGGTTGTTCAAAAATAGTCAAGATCTGATCGTAAATCGAATCGTGCTCATCAGCATGCTCAATAAAATCAGACTCTTTAAATTCTGGATATAGGAAAAGAACTGGCCACTCCAAATTTCCACTTTCATTGTTGATTCGCACATGCCTTTCCGCCTTGTTTTCCCACAATGCCTTCAAACGGTCTGTACCTTGCGGTGAGTATTCAGGATCCAAATCCTTTTTTTTCCTCTCTGCTTCAGTCATATCTCCTTCAACTAGTTTGATTCCCCTTTTCTAAATGACAAGATAAAAAAAACAAATCATATAATAAGTTTCAGAAAATAAAAAATAAACAACCTGCGACATAATTGTGTTTCGCAAATAGAAAAAGGATAGCACAAAATAAAACAAAACTTACAGCCAATGCGTCGTCAATATCAGTCAAGCGCTTTAGTTCCGCCTCTCTTCGTTTTCTCCTCTGCTCTTCTACGGCATCGATTTCCTTCTTTCGCTTTTCTGCTTTTTCCATCGTTACTTTGAAACTCTTGTTGTTCTGATTAACTTCTAGTCCAAGTAGACAGCAGTTGATTGATTCTTCGCATTTGTCCAAGTCTAATAAGGCCTTTGCCGCTCTAAATAACGCCTTTTCATTTTTTGGGTTGAGCTTTAGAGCTTTATAACAATCGTTAAGGGTTTTTCGATAATTTTCTATTTAAGTTTGTATATCAATTAATTTAATAATTGTTCTTGTTCTAAAACATAAAGTTACCAGATAGCATATTCATAAAAAGGAAAAAAGATAGTTTATTTGCTTACTAAGCTCAAGATTAGCTGCGGCTCTGTTGGAATGCAGGGTTTCCCTCAACTTGTCATTTTCAAATTCCTGTTCGAGTGCTTGAGTGTAAAATTTGACCGCATCTGGATATTGTTTGCAAATATACCTGTCATTTCCTTGCTCCTTAAAATTCTCCGCAATCTCTATTTTATATAAAACATTCTATTAGCTAAAGACTCAAACCGCTATACACTTTTGCTTTTGTACCAGTAGAACTAAACCAAACTAAATAAAAAAAACTAAATATTAAGCATGAGATAAGATGCCGTTTTCAAGAGTATATGTTTACAGTACAGTATCTTTACCTTCTGGTGTTCCATCAAATGCCAGCGATTGTAGTGCCTGTAGCGTGACATTTTCTTCGGCTTCCTCAGAAGTTGGCATTTGGGTCATGAACAAGGGCTCTTTGCTCATTTCCTCGTCCAATTTAGCGATATCGGTATCGAACTTTGGTAAAGGCCTCTGTGGCCCAAAAACTTGCTCGTCGTCATCTATCATTTTGAATTGTTTCCGGCTATATTTCGTTGATTGCTATTGAAACTCAAATCACGCCTTATATTTTACACGATTTAATCTTGAAAAATAAAGATTTAAAAAAATTTTTTAATCATATATTTGCCACTTAATTCGGTTTAAGATTTTCACAATATTTTTTTTTTTGATCTGTTGGTCTTTGAAACCCGAATTTTGTATCATGAAAAAAAAAATACTAGAACGAAAAAAAAGAGTTAGAATACATCACATATTGAGCAGCAGTTCAAACTTAAACACATTCTTTAAAATAGAAGAAGCCTTGTAATTTGGGTTGCATTTATATCTTTAGGTTGATATCTCTTGGCTCGCTGTTAGTAGTCCATAATGCCATTACATCCAACACCTTACCAAAAGAGTGGATAAATAGATGGATGAGAACTTACTAGCGAAAAGACTACGAGATCTGTTTTGTATGTTCTGTATTTCGATACCCCTTTTAGTAGTTCCAATACATATAATAGGTGTGTAGACATACTGATATTCGGTTGCCATTGCGATAGATAGTAAAATAGCAGTGCTTCACTATTGCTCTTTGCAGCTATTGATGAATATTGACCCTTCTCACCCTCTCCTTCCTCCCCTGCAAGAAAATTTTAAAATTAAGGATATCGGGAATGGTGTGGTGTCTATTTTAACACGAAACAAGTGTTATGATGTAAAATAGTGAGAAATGTCCTAAAATGGCACCTATCAACCACTTTTTTTATACCTGCAGGAAGCAATATATAAAACACCGCTCAATCAAAAGCCGCGAGTTTGTGAACTGAGATGGTGTGAGTATACACGTTCACACAGACCGGCGGAGCGGGTTAAGTGATCTTGTACGAGTTTGCTCTACAGGAGCATGTGAAACGGGGGAGGGGAGTTAGTGAGAAGAGGTGGGGTTTCTCGCTGGCTTCTACAGAGATTTCTCGTCTTCCGCTTGCTCGTTCTGCTATGCCAGGCTTAGACTGTGAAAATGAAAACTTCTCTAAATTTGGTTGGCTGGGTTTAAATGTTTGTCATATGCTGACTTTTCTGGAAAAAGAGGAGCAAAGAGAGAATGAACTGCTTTTGCAGGTTTGTTAACCTGGATAAACAATTACCAATATTTGCACAAACAATGGAGTCGAGCTGAGGAATGTAATTGGTGCTTGATCATATATGAGCCAGTAAAATCATCAAACAACAATTCGAAGAATTATCTAAAGCCACTTAACGGTATGTTTACCTAGCAACGACAAGTGCTACAGCACAACATTACGAAGGCATAACGAGCTGATTATCTTTCATCGCAGCCAGCATAATGGGAGCTTTGGTAGCTGCGCTACAAAGCTAAAAAGACTTGCTATTTTCGAATATAATCAACAGGTTTGTTTTGAAGAAAAATGGTGAAATCACAATAACTAAAATATTCACGGTATTCAATTGGTTAGATGCTGAAGAGTCACTGGTGATTTAAATAAATTATCTATGGAAAAATTAAAATAATAAATAAATTAAAAGTCAAAAAGACAAAAAAAAGTAGCATTATAAAATAAAAAGCTGGGGTTGTTTGTAAACGTAATTTTGGCAAATTTACCCTGATTTTCAGTGGTCCTGAGAGAATCCAAAATACCAAATCCACACCATAAAAGCATGTTTTTTATCACAAATGTCAAAAGCATTCAGAATACATAATACCCATGCCTACCATAATGTAAAGACTTATATAGAGTATAAAAGCATTTATGTGTGTGTGAGGAGAGAGTGGAGAAGGTGGAGATGAGTGACAAAGGAGGAGATATAATAAATGAAGGGATAGACGTTTTATGAGCCGCTTGGTTTTTTTTAATTCCTGTTTTCGCTTGTCCAAGTGAAACCTCAAGCCTTCCTGTTGCAAAAGCGAAAATTAGGTGTTTTTTTATTTTAATTTTTGTGATTTTTTGCAAGCTTGCAAATAAAGTGTTAATCAGATATTGGTGTTTAATTGTATTTAAAACATTTGCAAATTAATTGGCAGAATGGAGTCCAACACCTTTTAGACAAGGCATTCGAGTATTAAGCAAAAAAAAAAGTATGTTAATTAAAGCTGAGCGAATAAAATAAGGTTTTAATACGCATTTGAAATTTTCGTTTTTTGAATTTGGACAAATATCTAAAAGAACACCATAGACCCCAGTAGCTATTTTTTTTTTTTTAGAAAAAAAACTATTTTTAGTAAAATTTGGTATATTGTACAACAGACTAAACACTAATACTAATAACCTAAACTGTTCACAGAAAGGGCTAGCTATCCTTATTTTCTCCCTTCTAAAAAATAAAGGGTTAAATCTGCAGGTGCATAAAAAATAAATCTGGATTCGATCTCGACAATTCACTACAAAAGTGGTTGGAGATATTTTAACGGGGTTGATTTACGATATTGCTAAAAAAAAGCCAAATAAAGGGAATAAACATACTGCGACCATAAAAGTGGGAGTCAGGACAGAGATAGTTTTATCTTGGACAGGAATATCCGAAAATAAATGATAGGAAACTGGTGGAACCAGCTTTGACTACTTTCGCTATAATATAACAGAAAATATTGGTAAAGGCCACAAGAAAAGCAAGGGTTGATTCTAAGCGAACACTGTGACCATTTAGCTAATTAGCGTAAGATATATGAATATAACAGCGCTTTATTTATCTTTAAAAGTCGAAAGCTTAATAACGATACAGAGCTAAACGGAGAGACTCAATCTATTTTTGTATTTATGATTGATATTTATCTACGGAACAGGACTACACTGGAAAACAGCCAATATAATAGAATAAACAGTAATAAATAAAAAGCAATCCATAAAAAATGGCAGAAAATTTTAGTACGGAGAATGTTCCTACAAACAAAGTGATGGAGAATAGAGAGTTTGAAGTAAGAGAGGGAAGTGAAGAAACGTTGAAAAAGAGGAACGAACAGGAGGAAATACTCGAATTGGCAAAAATCAAGGTAAGAAAAGACCAGCTAAGAAAGCTAGCACCACTTTTTAGATACAGGTGAGGAGGAGGAGGAGTGGTAATAAAGTCGGTTATTTGAACTAATAATAAGTGGTTGATGATTAGGGAGCCTTTGAACTTTTGCTTGAAAAGGCGCGAATTAGTTTGATGACATGCAAAGAAGCCGCGGTATTTTTAAAGAAAAGGTCATTAGAAGAGGAGGAGTACGGTCGAGGACTACAACGGCTGGCGGGTACAACCAATAAAATGACTGATAGAGGAGGAGGAAAAGTAGACTCCTTTGGCGTATGCTGGAGCAAAGCAATGGAGCTTCATGACCAACTGGCGGCAAATAGAACAAAATTTTCATTGATATTGTTAGAAATGGCTGAAGATTTAATGAATTACTGTAAAGAGAAGGAAAAGACAAGAAAACAGCTCAAGGATGCGGAAACGCAGTATTACCGAGTGATAGAGGAATCTGAAGGGATACTGGAAAAGGTCCGAACCAAATACGAGACCCAGGCGATGGATTGGGAGAAGATTTTGGTGAAGAAATCCGAGAAGATGGACCAAACACCAAAGTATGGTGCCAAGCCAAAAAACGTGGGAAACACAATGACGGGGATATTTAGGCAGAATAAAACGGTGGCGCCAGAAATACTTGAGCGACAGGAACAAGAGGCCAGAATAAAGGCTAAAATAGCCACCGAGCAGTACAAACAGCAGTTGGAGGATACAAATCTGATTCGCGAGGAATACTACAAGGTACAGCTGCCAAAAATACTGATGACTACAAAGATGTTTTTAGAGGAAATTGACAATGCGTTGAAGTGGCATCTGGGAAAATACTCGTATGCATATGAGTGTGCAATTCTGTCAGATGCCCTGACCATCAAACCAAATAGTGGATCAGGGTTAATGGATATAGTTTCAAGCATTGACAACGAGAATGACTTAAGACTTACTATAAACGAATGGTCAACTAAGCTTCCGAAATACGAATTTAAGAATATATCATATTATGAATATAAAATGCTTCCCGCAGCGCATTATTTAGCCAACAGAAAACAGGTGTTTGGAGTGATGCTAAGTCAACAGCTCAGAAGAGATGGCAAGAAAGTCCCATCCATATTGGTTAAGTGTGCGGAAATGGTGGAGGCCACAGCGCTGAAATCCGAGGGAATATATCGGCTGTCTGGACAGAGCTCGGTGGTGCAAAAGATTAAGGCTGAATTTGATTTTAACTCTGACGCAGTAAATTTAAACATTGGAGTGTATAGAAATGACATAAACAGTATTACTGGTGTTCTCAAAATGTATTTCAGAGAGCTTCCTGGGGGTCTGATTACGTCGGCGTGTGCAGTGAGCCTCACCAAAGCACTAGCCAATTCATCGAATGTAACCAACGATGTCACCATCGATGCCTTTAGAGACGCACTGGAAAGGTTACCATACGGACATCTTGACACACTCTCTTATTTAATGCATCATTTGAACAAAGTCCAATCGTATCAAGAATTCAATATGATGAGTGCACCAAACTTGTCGATTGTATTTGGACCTACTCTGATGACAGCGACAGATGCGGGTGCCGCTATGGATGTTTTTCGATCACAGCCAAAAATCGTTGAATATATGTTGAGAAATG
The DNA here is from genome assembly GCA_001969505.1 of Zancudomyces culisetae. Classification (NCBI taxonomy): domain Eukaryota; kingdom Fungi; phylum Kickxellomycota; class Harpellomycetes; order Harpellales; family Legeriomycetaceae; genus Zancudomyces; species Zancudomyces culisetae. The sequence continues at coordinate 4,592 of LSSK01000178.1, read as the reverse complement.
TTGAAGAGATATTTGACAAGGATGAATCTGATATCGAAGAAGAGGAGAGTGAGGAAGGAGATGAGCAAAGTGAAGTGGAAAGGGAGAAAGATGGTAATTCAAAATTAGAAATTCTGACTTCAAATGGTGACCGTGCCGAACCCACTAATCAATATTCCGCAGATGCTAGCAGCTATAACACCAGCATCAACACCAACACCAACACCAGCATACCCAGCCCTTCCCAATACAGTAGAGAAGACTTCGGTGAGGCTTTTGGTTCACAAGTAACCAAACCAATAAACTCGGATAACTTTATGGTTGAGCGCAACACCTCCAACTCCGATGATTACCTAATGAGTATAAAAAACAAGCTTTCTCCAAGTTCTCCCACTATCCAGGTTAGCAGGAGTGAAAGTCCAGTAGAAAATGACACCTCCAACGCCGATTTGCCTTCCCCGACGACAAAACATTCCAGTAACGAAAATTCCGACCTGGTGTATGAGGCCTCTGACCCAAAAATCGGTATCTTAACCTCTACCGATCAAGACGAGGATGGTAACAGCGTCACTACTCCTGAGACTCCTGGTATCAGAGTATCAGGCTTCAATGATATTTCTGCTCCTTTTTCGGTTTCAAAAAATACATCCAGCCTTGAGAGTGTTGGTGATGGTAACCCAGTGTATGTTGGTAGAAAACCTTCTGATTCTCCGACGATAAATTAGTTACATTGTTGTATGTGTATGTTTTTTTAATTTTTTTTTTTACATATTATATTTGTTTTATTTTTATCTTTTATTTTAACCTTTTATTTACTGGTTGCTGCTGATACAAATTTGATAAACCAACCTCCCCTCCTCACTCCTTCCCCTCATTACTTATTGATATGTATTGTAGTATTTGTGGAATTACCAAATACCTACAAACTCCAAGCTTTGAAATTATTTATTATTGATTTATCGAAAGCCAAGTGAACTAATATGTGGAAAATAAAAAAAATCTATTAAAAAAAGATAAATCTAGCCAATAAAAAAGAAAGAGTAAAGTTATAACAAATCTTTTTCCTTCCCTTCGCTTCCCTTCTCTTCCCTTCTCTTCCCCTACAAAAAAACAATAATAAAGAGAAGGTAGAGAGGATACATACATATTACGTGTCATCAAGACATGAATGAAATTTTACTTTTTTTTTTTCACTCAATGACTTTACCACCATCACGGTTATCTTTAGTTTCATCTTCACTTTTGAGTTTGTGAATTATCAGCAGTATCAGGATAATTGGTAGGTGAACCAAACTGGCAAAAAACATGGATCTAGAAGTTTTAAGGTTGCGGGCTTGATGGAATCTATACGAGAAATACAACATGTACCCATTCACAAGTGATGAATCAAGAGCAAACCAGTAGTCGGTTACTTGGAAGTAGGACATTAGATAACACAATGGAAACATAAGCACGGAATATCGTAGCGCCACTCTGCTATTCATTTTTGGATCAAGTACCGACATCATACGATACCCTGCTGACGAATACTCCTTGCGCAACGTATAAGCCAGCGAATTAAAATGTGGAAATTGCCATGCAAACAGAATAAGTCCAAGTAATACTCCACCCGTATAGACACTACCCACACCAGTCACTGTTGCGCCAGCTGTAACAGCCGTCCAACCCATGAGTGGTGGAATAGCACCCACTACAGCTCCAACCCACGTGTTATAAATTGTGATCCGTTTCATAGGTGTATAAACAAACGCATACAAAACAATGTTGGCCAGCCCCAACATCCCCGTAACCGGATTGACCAATAAACTCAACGATGTCACTCCCAATACTCCGCTTGTTAGACCAAAGAACATCGCACTTCTCGGCTCAATTGCACATCTAGCAATTGGCCGATTTCTTGTTCTACTCATTTGAAGATCGTACGGAACCTCTGCCCACTGATTTATACTGTTGGCTGACATCGAACACAAACTAGTCCCCGCCGTCAAGTATGCCAAGGTTAAGAGACTCTCAATACCTCCTGTCCCAACCGCTGGTGCAATTGCGTATCCCGCCATTGCTGTTAAAACTACAAACGCTGTTAATTTGTCCTTTGATAAGTCCATGTATGCCTTGACCATTTGTGATGACGTCAACGGCCGCTGAATCTTCCACACTCTTTCCTTATGCACGCTCTCTATCTCCTGCACTTTTTTTGCTTGAATTTCATTGTTTTTTCGCACATTATTCAAAATTTCTGCATCGGATGATGTGCTTGTTTTTGTATGTTGACTTTGATGCTCATTTTTTACCGTTTGAGTATTACCATCCACCTGTGTAGAAAACCCTCGACTACACACAGTTCCCAAATTCGAAATTTGTTGCAATGTACCTAACGTCCTAAATTGGATTTTTAGATTTGCGTTAACATTCCTTAAACCGAAGCTAAAATTTGTGTCGCAAGTCTGTTTATGATATGGCGTGGTATTAAAACGTGTAAAGAGTAGCGATTCGACCTTGTGCCCGAATTTTCTGCTTTTGACACTTTGTACTATTGGTTGATTTAGTTTTTGCGTGCGATACGCAACGCTTTTAAACATCTTTTACTGAAAAGAATATAGTACCCGATTCCTTTATGATTTTTAATGCGACAACCGTATTCCTACATGCGATTTATAAATTAAATTGTTACTCGTGGTATTATACTTTTATATATATATTTATTCTCAACCCGGGTTAAAGCGTGTATGATTCAAAATCGATTTAATTCTGATTTATAGTTTAATTTTCCTTATTTCTACCTTAAATACTCTGGAGAACGTCTTTATAGTACTGTGGTATTGTAAAATTACAAAGAAGTTTATTTAAATATAAAGAATGCACAAATATAGTTATATTGCATTTAACTATTGTAGAAAATTTGATATCACTTAATTCAAAAAACTTATCTTGATAAAACGGCTAATAGGATGAGAAAAAATAAAAGCAAAAAAAAAAAAGCCACTAGACAAAATCGGAATTATATCCATGGAGGGTTTCTATATATATTTTTTTCCATTTTTCATACTCAACTTTAATAAACTAGTTTACTAATACAAAAGGGAATTGAGAAAAAGCATTTTATATTTCAACGACCATAAATAAAAAATATATATATATCAAGAGTTTGAAATGGTACAATTATGTCTATCAAATTCTGAAAATACGTTGATATTCGTGCACGCACGTTCGTACATAACGAAACTTGGAGTACATGTCCATATTTCAAGGCATTTTGTTAGAAAATTAAAAGCACTCAAACAAGATTCATTCCGTTCTTATCTGGGTGTTACTTGCAATTACCACACGTTTGCATCAACTTTAATATCATCTTTTGGTGCCATCCTTAAACTAATGTTCATAAACGAATACAAAGCTGAATTAATGGGTGTTTTGTACATCATTACCCACATATAGCATAAGACTAGCTATTGTAATAGAGTATATGTATGCACTTTGTATTGTGAAGCATACGATAGTAAGGTTGCATTTGTTAAATCCAAATAATACAAGCTAATGCAGCTTTGAACAAATTCAGAAAATTAGTGCATTGGAAATGATTATTTTTGTAAATACGCGAAAATAATTACTAACAGAAATAATAATAATAATAATAATAATAATAATAATAATAATATTAATAATGAACTTTTCTTTTGGATAAATACGACTAAATATGATAAATTATAAACTTTTCTTTTTACAGTAATAACATTAATTCTTTTTGTAATTGTAATAGAGTTAGAAATTTTCAGAAACTTGTACATCATCGAGTACACTAAAGAGGATTACAGAATTCTTTCTTGTTTTTGTTTTTGCTTTTGTTTTTGTTTTTGCTTTTGTTTTTGTTTTTGCTTTTGTTTTTGTTTTTGCTTTTGTTTTTGCTTTTGCTTTTATTTTTGGATTCTTGTAAGTATTTATGGGATAAGCATCGAAAATAACTAACCGAAAAAATAAAAACAAAACGAGTGAAAAAAAAAGGAATATATTTATTCAAAGAAGAAAACCTCCCGTTCTGGACAAACCGGCTTTTATATCTTTGGAGGGCAAGTAGCTGTAGGTGGGAACTAGATACCCAAAGAGTTGCACATTTGAGGAAATAAGAAAACAGGGCGGACAAAGAAATAGAAAACACGATATGAATGTGACCAAAGAGGATCGGGAAATCCGATTTAACGCGGCGCCTGGTGATAATCGGTACTTGGAGGTATGTAACACAAGAAGGGGGATGAGGAGGTGGGTTGGATTAGATTTATATTAAAAAAACCAAGAGCGTAATAGAAATATATTCGATGGAGGAATTTTGAGTGATTCCGATTGGGAAAAAGATTCTAAAAGTCAAAGAATAACTAAAACACAACTTTAAAAAAAATTAGCTCAAGGCGTTACGTGAAAATATACGAAAAGATTATATAGCCAGGGGAATACTAGATGATCCGGAAAGTCAAAAGGTTTTGGCAGAGGCAAGAGCAATAATTGGAACATGTACAGAAAAATGTCCAGAGTTTGAAATTGAGGAGCGGGAGTACCAAAATGGGTTGGATCGATTGGAAATGGTGAGTACAATTAATATTGAGGTTAAGTTGTATGGGAGA
>LSSK01001030.1:0-19399 GCA_001969505.1 Zancudomyces culisetae | reverse complement strand
AGTAAGGTAAACTGCGTATTATTAACCGCTTTTCTATTTGATGAGCAGTAACACAATGCTCCTCATTCCTAAGGTTTTCGCCCCTTAGTGGGCAAAAACGATAGTGTTTTACATCAATGGAAAAATGGTCCAAGCTCTTACCTCCTTGTTCAATCGCTTTCTTTAACTACTTTTTGAAACCAAATATATAGAAAAGTTGAACTAGTACAGGCTTTTCCCGTTATTTTTTGCCTTGTTTTCTTGCTTATTGTTGTATATATTTCTTGAGGAGCAAGTGATTGTTAAGTAAACCTATTTAAATCCCAGCCCTTTTTATTGTTATTATTGTTTTAGCTGAGACAAATTAATAAAAGTAAAAATAAATAAAAAAAAGGTATTACAACTCGTCGTGATTGGTGCCACGAATATTAAATTTTAACGGAAACCCAAAAACGTACTTTTCCTTCACTACTCTTTAAAATTACCTTGCAAAAAAAAAAAACAAACCCCCCCTCCTCAATTTGGTTGTATATTGAAATACCACTCTGTAGCAAAACTATACCCATTCATCGTATGCGAAAATACAGTTTTTACAGAACCTACAGGAGGTGAAAACACTCAGACTACTACAATTCATATCAACACACATACAATTCTTACTAAACCCTACCAGCCAGTCGCAGAGGCCACAACATTCTTCCTATTTCTAAATGGAAATTATTTTTTTAAGCGCTTAAACTTTTGCTACCATTGGCTCAAGTTCAAAACAAGCCGTGATTTCCTAAATAACCCAAAATGAGCAACATACACCCCCTTCACATTGAGCCTATTGTAAACAATTCAAAGGAGTGGCGATGATGTACAGGTACATCTCAGCAATTTAATGGAAAAGCGACTTTTGAAAAGATAAAACCGCAAAAGAAACAGAAACAGAAACAGAAATCCTGTATTGGGGCCGGTGATACATCTAGCGCTGACGCTTTCTTTTTATTTCAAGTTCGGTTTATAAATGAACTTTTTTTCAAATCCAAAAGGATTCAAATCTATGAAATAAGTATGGGAATACCAGAAAAAAAAATAAAACATGATAAAAGTTAAGTACCAATACATACTCATGCAAATAGTACTCAAAAAAAGTCAGGAGTGATACTAGTCACCAGCTCTAAAGCGTTTTTTAGGACCTTCAGTCCCACAAAGGGCATTTTCAATAGAGTGGACTTTTAGGTGTCTAGAAAGTTGATCTGACCTGGAAAACGCTTTGGAGCAGTCAGTCTGTTTGCAAGGGAATGGTTTCTCACCAGAGTGGGTACGAGAGTGTTTAGCTAAATTAGAGGACTCAGCAAAGCTCTTTCTACAGCTAGGGTATTTACAAGCATATGGGCGCTCGCCAGTATGAGTACGCTTGTGTATTTTCAGAGCACCAGATGAAGTAAATCGCTTTTGACAGCTGGTCACATCGCATATATATGGGCGTTCGCCAGTATGTGTTCGTACATGTTGATCTTTGATGTGAAGCTCTAAAAAGCGCTTGTCGCAACTCTCACAAACGTAAGGTTTGTAGCCAGTATGCATTTGGATATGCCTAACAGCGCGTTGGCGCTGCGTAAAAGATTTACCCTGCCGCGTACAGTTTTCCCACTTACAGATATATTCTTTCAATCCAGAGCCAATATGGGCGTTGGAAATATGTGTTGTCAAAAGATCGCGCGTTAAATATTCTTGGTTGCAGTGTTCCCAACAACAACTGTATGTTTCATGTTCTACATGCTCATTCAGTACATGTTTTATCAAACTCAATGTACTGTTTTTGGACTCGCTGCACCTGGTCCACTTACATTGCATCTTTTTTGTATCGGTTTTTTCTATATCCCTATCCTCTTCTACATCCATTACCTGCACATCTCCAATACCACTGACAATCTTGGAAATTAGCTCGAGAGTTCCTGATCCTCCGCTGTCAGATATGACATTTGTACCTTCACTTACATGTAGCCTGTATAAGTGCATCAATAGTCCTTCGATTGTAGCAAATTTTTCTGTACAGGCTTGCCAAAAGCATTGTTGTTCTTTTTCCTCGTCTGTTTGCAATTTTGTGTGGTTTGGTTTGCTGTTTCCCTTATTATTTATATGTATGTTTACAGTTTTCTCCTGTTTGTTCAATCCGTTTTCGTTTTCGTTCTCGTTCTCGAGTTCTGCTGAGGGAGAGCCGGAAATTTCTAGGGAATGTGCACTATCCTCCACCTGCTGAATATATCTTTCATGATCGCTTTTGCTGGTCTTATTTTTAACCTTATCAAGCCCCCCTTTGTAGTTCTCAGAAATTTCATTCCTTAGGGCTCTAGAAAACACTTCAGGTGAAAATGTAAGTTGTTGCCTGATTTTTACCATAAAATCCTTGAGACATTGTCGACAGAAGCGCAGTTCTTCAAAATTTTTATTTAAACCCATACTTACAAACGATGGTAATTTAGTTTTCCTATCCTTTTCTTTTCTATCTTGTGCCAAGGGTGGCAATTTCAGGACGTAGAAATTTTTATCGATCGTACCCCTTTCCATTTTTCCTCTAAGTACTGTACTATTTTTATGAATATGTAGGTCCGGAGCTAATCCTGACTTGTGTTTGATTTCTAATTGTTTTCTAGGAAGCTTGCTTTTTAAATACTCGCTATAATGATGTGCAAAATGAAGATAGCAATTTGATGTATGTTTATGGAATGTGATTTACAAACGATGCTATGTACATTTCAATGTTAATTTCACTGCTAATAGACTCGAGCTTTTTTTGATGAAGCAAATCTTTTTTTTTTTATAATTAAAGAGACATTGGAGTTTATGAAGGTTTTTTTTTCTATATCCACTTTGGCCTTTGTATGAAGATGTGCTAAAATAACTGGCCTAGAACGCTGATGGAATTGTCGAATTTTAGCCAAGAAGTTATTCATTGGCTTTTTAAAATTTAACCTAAGCTAACCATCATTTCGCCGATTGTTAATTTCCACCTAATTATCACTCTATTATGTTTCTATTTGACAGGCTTAATTCTAATAAAATAAAATAGGTTTAAATAAAATAAAGGATGGGTCTTTATCAAACCCGGTTTAAAATTCGACAGGCTGTTTAATATTTGGTTCCATGAGCATTTTTTGCTACTTTCACAGCTTCGCAGTTTTAATGACATCAGCAATTTGCCTTATTTAGAAGAAAAAGCCAAGTTTATTTACTCCGCTTTTTTTCTCTAGACAACAGGTCTACGGAATGCAAAAGAACAGACCTTAGCCATATGACGTGATTTGAATTTTTTAACGGACCACCTTGCTCAGTTAGTAAACTGAACAAACATTCCAAACATCGTACTATCGTTTCATCGTATCATTATAATATTATATTATCACATCATCATCTTTTGGCTGTTATTATTTGATAAATCAGTTTACAACCATCATTTTGCAGAATATTGATCTATCTAACAAATAAAAGAAAGAATATATACATGCAATAGGATTCTGGTGCTTAATCATATTTTCCATTTAAAAAAATGTGAAATTAAAAAATTACATTACATCATTTTACGGCCATGGGTAAAAGATTGAGGCGCTGAAAAGCTCATTAAAGATTTTATGTGTCTATATATTTCGTGCAATTACCTTGTTGGAGCTTTTTTGCAGGTTAAAATAAAAATCACTATAACAATATAATGATAAAATGATATGGGCAGATAATTAATTATCTTGAATGTTTTTGAAAAGTAAAACAAAAAAAACAGGCTATAGTTAAATGTTTCACAATAAAGTTATTAGTACCTTATTGTGTATAATAAAATGATTCCTGCTCGTATGGAGCTTTTTTATACATGTATAGAAAAATGTAGAACAAAGTACAAAAGAAAGGGCACGCTAAAAATTGATTCACAGCTCTGCGCTTTCACCCTCACTCTCACCCTCCTCCTCAATGTACTCACTAAAATATTTGCCTTAGTTCATTACTATATTATTTTGACAATAAAAACTATGTAAACAAGCCAAAGCAATAAAAATACTCTGGTTACTTTTACTGTCAAGAATATTTTTGAATACTTTTAACTACTTTGTGAAGAACGTGTGACTGAATGGATAGTAAATATGGACAGTACAAGAAAATATTCTGATCTAGTGAATAAAAGGTTGCAAAAGAATCAGGCTAATAAAACTTGACATGAATCACTCACATATTTGTTAGAATTCACAAATAGAAGGTGGACAGAAAAAAAAAGTATTGGGGTAATCGTTCTGAACTTAGTATAATACCTATACATATTTTTATGGTCTACACGTGAAAAGAAGCCGAGAAAAAAAAACAAACTTATATTGAGAATCACTGATTAAGTGAGTATGGTTGGCTATTATTATTATGATGATTATGCTGATGATGATGATGATGATGATGTGTATCCAAATAGATGGAGATGTAAATTGTCAACAGTAAAATACAGTCATTCAAAGTGTTGGGTTACTTTGTGTTCACATGGGCTCGTTCTCACTTTGACATATTGTATTTTATTAGATCATGTTGTGGTTTCTACCAATATGAATACTTTTTTATATTTATTTTAAAAGAGTAAATATCACAGCTATGCTAAACCTCATTGCATCTATAAAAAAAAAGTATTTTTAATTTATAACTAAGTTTGGTTGAATCCAATTTTGAAACATACAAAAAAAAATGGAGGAATGAAAGAGAGAGAGAGAGATTAGGGTAGACCCAGTATCGTATTAACTTGCAGGTGGTGGTGGTGAGATGTTTGTGTATCGCAATTCTATCAAGCTTTGTTAGGTTTAAAAAACATTTAATTTATTTAACTGTGAAAGTATGTGGTATTTAGCAGCAATAACTAGTAAAGGTAAAATTAAAAATTCTACACCAGAGTTAGGGCGGGAGGGAAGGATGGAAAGCGGAGAGCGGTGGATAAAATATCAATAAACCAACTGGTGGGTACCCCAGTCGATTAGGCTTTATTGATGGACGTATTATGAGTCAGCTGTGTGGGTAAATTGGTATCAGAATAAAGCATATTTTTGTAATTTGTGAGACGTAATACAGGTACTACGAGAAAATATTTTTTGAATTTATAAAGTGGGACTCATTCGCCCAGCTAGTGTTGATTCTTTTTTTGTATTTTTTGTATTTTTTGTATTTTTTTTACCAAAGAGGAAGTTCGGATCTAGCATCAAACTGATGTAAAAGGAATAAGGCGGAAAAAATAATATAAGGGTGTTTCAAAACCAAAGTATTTTGAAAGCTAGGATTGCGAAATGCTAGAAAAAAGTCGGGATATTCATAGGAATGCATTGGTGTGTGATCCAGCGACAAAATAAATCGTAAAAAGGTAAGGTTTGGTGAGGTAAAGTGGATATTTGAATAAGGCCTAATACAAGGGATATTTCAATGTATTCACATACAATTTTCCTGGTGCTGTTTTATTTTTAGGTTTCTGCTTTTGGCATTTACTAGTGGTAAATTTGCTTTAGAGAAAATTTAGCTTATGAAAATGGTGCAAAATTAATTTTTAAATAGAAAAAAGAGTATATATGGAAATTAAAGATTTGAGGGAGAGAAATTGGTGAAGTAGTAGAGGAAGAGGTTGAGGAAAGTGACAATTCACTTTTTGAATTTCCTAAAATGTACCAGGGGGGAGGTTTTTTTACTTTTTTAATATTTTATTTTTACTTTATTTTTATTTAGTTTTAATTTTTATTTAATTTTTAAATATTTTAATTTTCCTGATTGTATTTGACGATTTGAGTTGTGAAATAAAAATACATTTCTGTCCAGATAAAAACTTGGAAGAACGAAAATCTCGAGTAAATTAACGTTTGGCTTGCAAATCAGATCAACTGTGCAATTTTCTTTTCTTTTAAACTGTTTAAGGATTAGGGATTTTCAAAGAAATAATAAAAAGCCAATAAGGTAGAGATGAGGAGAAGAGAAGAGTAGAAAAGGAGGAAAGTGGTATTCGATGATATAATAAGATTCAAGAGTGTAAGGATACAGTAATGGCGTGTTCTTTGCAGCAATTGAGAACAATTACCTAATCATAAACATAATCATAAAAAAGAAAAGGAAAAATGCATTAAAAATTCCATTAAATCCGTGAGAGGTGAAGATAGAGAGAGAGAGAGGAAGAAGTATGATGGTGCGATGGTGCGGTGGTGCGGTGGAGGGATGGTGCGATGAAGGGACGGAGAGATGGAGGAACGTGAACCCTTTTTTCTTGTTTAATTATCATGTGTCACCATATTTTTTTTTAGTTTTGCATTGCCAGACATTAAAGTTTTATCTGGAGTATAAGGGGAAGTGTATAACATAATTGAGGCATATGCTAGCAAAAGGGGATTTATATAGCGGGTTTAATTTCATACTAGAGGAAATTTTTTTTGAAACTGGAAAAGAAAAGATGAGGATTGGATGTTGCGAAAAGATAGATTGCATGATGGACCTTTTAGGCGATGTAAACATAATTAGAGATAAATTAAAGATATATGGAAAAAAAAAACGTCAAAGAGAAGAGGAATGTGGAAGGGGAAGGAGTAGAAAGGGGAATTTATGTCATAAAGACAAAATAAAAAGTAAAAATAATATAATATTTACGTTTTTCGATGGTGTAATTATAAAAGTAATATTACCATTTTAACAAGTATGAATTTTTGCGCTAATAAAAAAAATCACCTGGCAAATTTTATGAATATGATTTAGAAAGGAAAAGAAAAAGAAAAACAAAAACAAAAAGGAAAGGCACAAAGAAAACAATGTATGCTATGGTATTGAAGCAAAGTTATTGTGTTCACTTTATTTTAAGAATTATTTTTTATTTTACCAATTTAAACTTTAATAAATTCGCCAGAAAAAAAAATTCGCGAATAAATGAATTTTGATAGGATTGAGATGTGATGTGATGGGATGGGATGGGATAAATTACAAAAAAAGAAGGTAAAAGCAAGGCAATTTACCACAAGATTTTCTCCAAATTAACAAAAAATTGCCATTAAAGAAGAGGAAAGGAAGGGTGGGATAGGACGAAGGTTTTCACATTATTTTCTTTTACCTTATTTTTTTTGCAGTAAAAGTAAAGTACCAAATACATAAAAAATTTTATATCGAAATAAAAAATAAAAAGTGGACAATAAAGAACAAGAAATGTAATAAAAGTGGTAAAGTAGGGTCAAGATAATTTCGTGGAATTCAGCAACTTTTCAAGGGGAGGACAACAAAACGAAAAAGTAAAAGCAAAAGTAAAAGAAAAGGGATATAATAACAAAATAGGTAGAAGTACAGATAGATTAGAGAGTAATAAAAGAAAAAGGAAAAAGGAATAAATTTCAAGAGAATCCGAGAAAAAAATGCAGGCGCCCAAGAAAGTAATCAAGGCGCTGCGTGACTACCAGAGAAGAACGGAGGGCGAGCTCTCATTTAAAAAGGGAGACTTTTTTTACGTGACGGAAATAGATAAAGAGGGGTATTATAGAGTTAGCAACCCGCTAACGCAGGTGTATGGAAAAGTGCCAGTAGAATGCTTCGAGTCGTTAATGAGTCGAACAGAACAGATAGAGAAAAGAAAGAAAGAACAGCAAAAAGAAGAGCCAAAGAGCGAGCAAAAAGTGTATGCGGTGACATTGTACGATTTTTATGCAGAGAGAGCAGATGAGCTAACGGTGCGGGAGGGAGACAAGTTGGTAATACATGCAGAGAGCACGAAGGATTGGTTTGTAGCGGAACATGCAGATAAGCAATCAAACGTGGGGCTTGTCCCAGTTACATACGTGGCAATGATAGAGCCAGACACAAACAACATTACCAAAGACATCGGAAAATATCTGGAAAAGTATCAAATCAAACTTCCGGATGTTGAGGACTGGAAGCGGGAGACACTTGCAGAGAAGAAAGAGTATGAGGGGCGGGAAAGTGAGCGGGGATATGAATATCACAGCAACACGAGCAGCGGAGACCACCAAGACTCACTGGCACGACTGCGAGGCCAGACAATGATAGTGGGCAGCCGGGTAGGGGAAGGAATTTCAGGAAAAGGATACCATTCTATGATTGGACTCAGTTCGATGGGACAAGGTAGCGGGCAGGAAGGCAGCGACGTGGCAGCAGGAGCAGTGCGTGTACAGCGGTTGCAGGTGCCGTCGTTTATCTCAAAGGACGGAGAGTATCTATACTTGCTGGAATACACGCTGGTCAATCGCAGCAAGGGGCGTGTGTATCGCAGCTGGGATGATTTTATGGAGTTTTACAACGTTATAACTCAACAAAACCCTGGGATTGTTGGGTCAATGCAACACAAACTGCTCAACAAGAGCGGGTATGCATTTATGACGGACGGAATTGCTTCACGGCGTCGGTCCGAACTCAATTTGTTTATTCAAGAGCTAATAAAAGTATTTCCCTCAGTTTTGAGCAGCACGTTACTGTTTGGGTTGCTGCAGCTATCTGCTTCTGGCCACCAGATATCTTCCAAGCTATACCGCACACTGAGCGACGTAAACACTTCCAAATCTCCAAGCATTGACTCTCACTCTGGCCTGTCGCAGTCGTTTTCTACTCTTTCCCACCCACCTTTTATCAAAGTAAAGGTTCTCTACAACAGCGAAATCATCGCTCTCAAAGTTCCTGATGACTGCTCCTTGCCCGACCTGCTTTCGCGCCTGTACTCACGCCTGCCTATTTCGGCTGTAAATCTAGTATACCGCACAAACTCTGGCTCTTTTCTGCCCCTTAGAACCGATCTAGACTGGGCAAATGCCCTGGCTCTTTCCGCAAACAAACCTGTTCTTCAACTCATTTCTTAACTGTAATTTTATCTTTACTTCATTTGTTTTGTTTATTTATTTACTATCATCATCCATTTGTAGAAAAAAAAAAGACTTTGCTAGTTTCTTAAATAACCTTTGCCTCATTACGAAGCTTGTCCAACAACTCGTCAACACTTTCTACCTTGATTCCTGCCTTGCGCACTGGTGGTTCGTTGACCTTCAGTGTTTCCAGCTTTGACACTATGTCAATTCCGAGATCTGCTGGTGTGAGCTTGTTGATTGGCTTCTTCTTGGCCTTGACCAGGTTGGGCAGTGACACAAACCGTGGTTCGTTGAGGCGCAGGTCAGTTGTTACCACTGCTGGAAGCTCGCACTTTAGTGTTTCCATTCCCCCATCGATCTCACACATTGTTGTCAATGTCTTTGGTGCCTCCATTGGCTCTACATCCAGCTTTGACACATTGGTGGCCTGTGACACATCCATAAGCCCTGCCAGAATCTGTCCGCACTGTCCACTGTCGTCATCAATTGCCTGCTTACCCATAATCACCAACCCTGGTTGCTCCTTCTTTACTATTTCATTGAACAACTTGGCTACCACCAGTGGTTCAATCGTGTTTTGCTCGTTATCCTTGCCGTACTCAACATGGATTGCGCGATCTGCACCCATGGCCAACGCTGTACGTAGAACCTCTTGGCTCTTTGGTGGTCCACATGAAACTGCAACGATTTCAACACTTGTAGGACTCTTGGCCTTGGCAAATCGCTCACGGATCCGGATGGCTTCCTCAACTCCGATTTCGTCAAAGGGATTGATGCTGTGCTTGACGTTGGCAACTTCGACGCCGGTTTGTGCCCGATTAACGCGGACCTTGACGGCGTAGTCAATGACTCTTTTGACTCCTACCAGAATTCTAAGGTTTGACATTTTATCCTACTTGGTGGCGTTATGTTAATGGCTTATATTGAGAATGTCGAATTATTAGTTTATCTTTTTTAAAAAATTTCCTTTTTATTTTGCTTATTTTATCAATTCATTTTCATCTACAGATATATTTTTGGTAATATTTTATTCCAGTGACAATTTTATTATCCAATTAAATGAACACTAATATCTGTACCTCAAAGGTTTCATATGAAAGTGTATATTTTTGTATTAAAAAAAATTTTTTTTTAATATTTTTTTCGTTTCAAATACTTTTGCTCTTGTTGTATTTCACTTGTATTTCTTAGTTTATTTTTTTCATTATTGGTGAATATTTTGCTCAGGTTTTTGTACTTTATAATCGATTGAGAACTCTTGATATTTCGAAAATAAGAGGGTTTTATTAATTTTATACTCATTTGTATACTTTTCAACATCGATTGATAGTACAGTAATTGCGGATTGTGAGCTAATACCACTGTCATTAAAACAATGGGGACTTTGGTCATTACAAATTTTTAAAAAAAAAAACCATTAAAAGCACAGATTTTTTTCCGAGTTTAATAATCAATGGAATATAATTAAAACAGGACAGATGGTGTAATAGTTATAAATTGTTGGTACCCAGGCCATTAATAATAAGAGTAGGGCCTAATTCTTACTTTTATCCATTCCATGATGGCTGTATATAGGATCAGGGAAATACAAATTCATTCATCCACCCACCCACATATAGTTATATATATGTGTTTGTGGCTATTCTGAAAATAAAAAGGATTTCCATCTACTCTAGGGAAGCCTCACTAAACATTCCTCCCTTTTTTTTCTCTTCATCCTGCCCTCTCCCCTCTCCCTTTGCCCACCCAACTCACATTTTTCCTTGTTTTCCCCTCTATAGCTCTTTTCCTCCTAAAATACCATTTTTTTCTCCATATATAAATCTATAACGCTGTGAATGGACAAACATAATAGTGCTAATAAAAAAAAACTCATCATGTTTGTGCGCAGTTGAATGAGCAACTATAAGGTAAGGAGTGTTTAATTCCAGGATTATGGGGTGTACAACATGAGACGGATAAATACTTGGAAATAAGTTTGATCTTTTGTATTCCGTTTATTAAACCAGAATCCAACACTAGTATAGCAAACTTTGGTATCAGTATCCCAAGTTTGTTTGTGGCAAAGTGTAGTGCGTTTTTTTTTTTTTGCTTATTTGTTTATTTTTTTACATATTAATATCTCTAAAAAAAATTTTGTTCGAGTATCTCGGTTATATTGCATGAAAATAATAGAGCAAAGGATCCATTTTCCAATTTAATCGAATTCAAGTTCTTGTTTTTGCAGTTTTGAGACTTCATTTATATTTATTTATATTACTTTTGCAATAACCATTTGCAACTGGATATGAACCAAAGAGGTCTAGATGCGGTTTATCCTTTATACAAGTTATGTATAGTGCTAAATGATCTACCCTTTCGAGTCTCTCCATCAACGTCTCCCCTCCTCCCCTCACCCTCTCCCACTTCATCCACCCAATAGTTGTTAAACTTGGCTAGTGTCTGGCCCATTATTAATTTGTCTTTTTTTCTTTTATTTTTGAAATTAATCTCCAAACTTTATTTTATTCAGGAAAATTAAGCTAGGAAATTTAGTCGAGCCTAAAAAGTAGAAGGATTAATAAGGGGAGAGAGATATGAGGAGGAGGAAGAAGAAGAGGAGAGGTATGGCTAAGGTATATTAAAGTGTACAAAAACAGCATAAACTATAATCATCATTCTAGTTTCTCAAAAAAGCAAAAAAAAAGACCTACGAGCATCAACTAATATAACTATTACTTTGCTGGTAGACATTATATTATCACAGCAAAGTACCAATACTATCCTAGTATTACTTTATGTGTCGATACTATTTGTTGTTGTCTGGAAAGACTCAAATAAAAGAAAGAACAAACTGATACTCTAGGTTCAGAAAATACAAAAACAAAAACAAAAACAAAAAAAAGAGATATTCAGTTTTTCCTTTTTTTTTATACTATTTCTAATAACTAGTACAGAAAGAACATTATTATTATTTTTTAGCATTTATGCATATCATTAAAAAAGAAGCATCATACATTCCTTAACTAGAATCATAAACTTTCATTTACAACACTATTAACAAAAGAACTAAAGCAAGAGCAAAAGCAAAAGCAAAAGCAACGTAGCTCATTTTCATTTTTTCAAGTACATTAGCATTACAGACTCTATCCTCCTGCTTTTTATTATTGTTTTAATTGACAATAACTTGGTTAAAAGTAGAGAAAGAAAACAAAAAAAAATAACACTTACTACATTTTACGGGTTAAAAAAAAATCTTATATTTACAAAAATAACCGGGATATAATAAGAATAAGGGTTTAACAACAGGGTAATATCATTGATTCTTCTAGCTCTATTACTTTTTTTCCGATTCGAAACCATCTTTTAATCAAAACTAGAAAATACAAAAGTATAAAAGAAAAAAAGAAAAAACAATGGCAAGGCGAGGATCAACACTACGAACAAAGACGTTCAAGGCGTCTCCATTTATAGCAGAGTTTTTGGGAACGTTTGTATTTGTATTTTTGTCATCCAGTGTGCTGTTTCAACAGATCTATGGAGGTGACAAAGGGAAGAATATGCACGTACTCAATAGCTTTGCGTATGGACTGGCGCTGATGGTAGGTATATTTATATGCGGTGGGTTATCTGGCGGACACTTGAACCCAGCAGTTACTCTGAGTTTCAGCATATATCGCCGATTTAGTGTGCTGCGAGCAATTGTGTACTTTTTGCTCCAGGTAGTAGCGGCATTTCTGGCGTGCTACTTGGCGTACCTGATCTATTTGCCAGCAATCCGAAGTGTACTGATTAGCAAGAGTCAACTGGAGTTTGAGGATCCTGCACAGGGTATAGAATTTGCCAAGTTGTTGAATGGAACTGCGACATCTACCATGATGCAGAGGAACTTGGATAGAATTGCAAATCTGGACAGTTACCGACCATATATCAATACTAGCTGTACTTCAAAGGGAAATATATTTGGATTTCCAGGTTCATTCCTCTATATTATTTCGAATTTGTGTTTATCAGATATACCATTCAAGTTGAGAGGAGGAAGTGTGATGGATACCACCCAATCGACAGCAACCGCAGCTGCAGCCGCAACACGGTATTTCAACTATGTATTTTCAAAGGGAGATTTTTTACACGCATTTATCAGTGAACTTGTTGGGTCATGCATCTTTGTCATTGCAGTGTTTGCAATCACCGACATCAAAAATGTATCAATGCGGCATACTGCACCAATCGCAATTGGAATGAGTTATGCTGGATGCAAGCTTATATTTGGGTTCACAGACTATGGCGGTAGTTTTAATCCAATCCTTGATATTGCGTTTAGAACTCTAACATGGATGGTCTTTGGGTCCCTAGATATTTTGAAAAAGACAACAATCTTTATGGTTGCTAGCATAGTTGGTTCATTTTTGGGTGGGTTTATTGGAGCGAGTATTTATGAGTTGTTGACTTGGTCCAACCAGGAATACAGAACTAAGGTCGGAGATAAATAGTCTCCTATGCATAATGTTTGTATTTGTGTATTGAAGGAAAGAGGTGAAGAAGAAGGAGAAGAAGGAGGAGAAGGAGGAGAAGGAGGAGAAGGAGGAGAAGAAAAAAATTTAGACATTTTGATGGTAAACCATTATTTATTAGGCGTTTTTTTTTAAACCTTTTTACTAGATATATTATTACAATATAATTATACTAATAATTATTTTATTTTATAGAGTATTTACATTTTAGCTTTAAAAAGCCAATTTATTAGAAATAACAACACTAAACAGATGGTTCCAAGTTTTGATTTTTTTGATTTACTTGTCTATTTTTCTGTTTGAATACTGAATATGATGATGATATTATAATATATGATTTAAAAGAGCAAAAAAGGAATATTATTATTCACTTTTCAAATTTATTGGGATAAAGGTACTTGTTATACCAATACATTATATTTTATTATATTTATTAAATTAAATTTTGTATTTTGACAAGTTGGTTTGTTATTGGTAGATGAGTAGAATAAACAGCAAATAAAATAAACTGAATTAATAGGCAAATAAAAATGTCAAGAACAAAATTATTGGAAAAAAAAACAAAAAACAAAATCTCTGTTCCTTTCTCCTATCTAATTGATATTCCCATTCCATACTGGTAATAGTTGGGCTAAAGAAAAATAAAAGAATCACTGGTTAGGCTTTTTACTCTTTTATTCTTTCTTTTGATATTTTTGATATTTTCATTACTAGTGTAATTTTCAGTTGCATATACTAATAATATAAAAATAATATGTATGGTGTGGCAAATATTACAACAAATATTACAACAAATAAAATAAAATAAAATAAAATAAAATAAAAAAGCTGAGATTGAAAAACTTGCACCATAATATAACATGGTATAATATTTTATTTTAATTTTATTTTAATTTTTTTAAAATAAAAAAACCAGAAATAGCGGTTAAAAGATACAAGAGTGTGTAAATAAATACACATTAATAATATAAGAACCGAAAAATCTGTAAATAAGATAAAAGCAAATTAAATTAAATTAAAATAGAGTACAGTATTATTTATTGTTAGAATTGTTATTTGTTCTTTTTGCGTTAAATGGTAGAGGAACGAGAATATTACTAGAGAATTTGATGTGGTTGGAGAAAAAAAAAAGAATAATATACAAACGAACAAAACAAAAGGACTCTAGAGAAATTTGTGGTTTTGACTAGAAAGAAAATAAAGACGGAAAAAAAAGAGTATAGTATAGTATAATATAGTGTAGTGTAGTATATTGTGCTATATTGCAATAATAAAGAAATAAGAATAACGGGACGGAATATATACGAGTGATATTGAGGGGATGAACATGTTTGATGATACAGAGGGTAAGTAAAAAAATGAATAAATCTAAACCTTAATAAAGTGGGAAATTTTAAATGAACAAACAAACAAACGAATGGATGTATGAATAAATAAATAAATAAATAGTTCTTAGGTACTATGGCTTGGAATCGTTCAATGTAACGACTTGGCGAGAAATACCTGGAGAGAGAGAAAAAGAGGAGGGGGAGGAAGAGGAAGAACTGGGGGTAGGAGGGGTAGGGGTAGGGATGGGAGGTGAGAAGGCTGAACCTGAGGGCAAAGGCGGAGCGGTTGAGGAGGAGGAGAAGCTGAAACAGTATGCGGTATTTAAGGACTATGATCCGCTGGGGCTGAAACCGTCGATAATGGAGGTGTTGTATCAACAAGAAGATCCAATGATGATGAATGATTTGAGTTTTAGGGCAAAGTATTTTGTGACACATCGGATGTTTTCAGCGAGCGATTATTTGGTAACAGTGCAAAAGGATGCAACATATGGAGATTTGATACAGGGCGCCAAGACATTGAGGGCGGCGGTTTCGCAACGTTCAGAGGCACTGAAAATATTGGTGCGACATAATTTCAATAGGTTTGTGGAGGCCAAGAACAAAATAGATATGATGTACGATGAGATGAAGGAGAACAGTTTGAATGAAGTGGAGGACTATGGAACAAAGAGTTTTCAGTTGGCGATAGAGAAGTGTACGGAGAGGGCGGAGAATATATACAATCCGATTATAGCACGACGAACACAAGCGGAGAAGATCCGAAGTACACTGAGTATAGTAGGGAGGTACAAATTTTTTTTCAATTTGCCGTATACATTGATGGAGATGACGAGACAGGGGAAATTTGACGAAGCGGTACGAGAGTACAAGAAGGGGAGGATGTTGCTGAAGCAGCTGAAGCAGAGTGGAGAGGAGACGGGGACAGAATTGCGACAAACGACAGCGCTAGATAATATTGTGGATAATGTGTGGACAGAGGTGCAGCGTAGCGTGGAGGAACTGCAGGGAGAGTTGTATTCACATTTGGGGCAGACATACAGGACAATTGAGGAGCAGGAGTCGGTGATCAAGTATCTGTACGAGCTGGGAGCAGTATCGGGCGATCCGGTAGGATACTTCCTTGAAAGACAACACCAATGGATTCTAGCACAGTTGCGAGAAGTGCATGAAGCGATGGATGAAAAACTTGAAAGTCTGAGTGTAAGAAGAGCAGCTGTGATAGTAGATACAGAGTTTGGGGTAGATAAGCAGCCAGGGGAGGTAGGAGATGGTACGAATGAGGAGAAGGAGCTGCGGAAACGAGGAGAGGAGATGAAACGGGCATTGGAGACACAAGGGATGCTGGATTATAGTTTTTCGACAGCGGGCAGCGATGTTGAGTTTGAGAAGTGGCGGGTGATTTTGGGAGCGATTAAGAGTCTTAGCACGGTAATTGTACGGAGTGTTCCAGATTTCTGGAAGCTGGCACGATCGCACATGGATAGTAAGTACAGAGGAAGTGTAAGCAGTGATAGATATACTGACAATAGTGATGAAAAGGCACGACAATGTTATCAGTTTGTTGAACAGGCGATTGCAGTTTTTGGACGACAATTGTTTAAAATGCTAAGATTAGTAAAGCATAACAAAGAAAATGGAGAAAAAGAAAAAGAAAAAGAAAAAAGTGGAGTAGAGGGATTGATGTTAAGAGAGATGGAAACAGAGCCAGGTTTTGCAGAAAAAGTGGCACAGAGTCTTCCGCAATCGCACACATTAGTGGCAGGATATTTTATGACGACAATTGTGGAGACAGTGACAGATGCAGTCAACGATATTGTAGCGCTGCGGATCAGCGACCAGATCAGAGACATGTTGGAAGTTGTGGTTAGTCAGTTGAAATACGGAATACTGCTTGTGTTGGGCGAGCTTTGGCAGGTTGATGCAAAGACATTCCACATACACGAGACGTGGGTGTTGCGACGAGGTACAGCGCACTGGCCACAGTTCTTTATGCTAAAAAAACTGCATGAGGCCTGGGGTGGAGGCGAGGACTCCACAGCTCCATCGTTTGCCGCCACTGTCACCAACACTGACTTGGTGCCTCTGTATTTGCGCGTGCAGCAGGCTATTCTGGGCCACATTGAAGCCATTGGTACAACGGAAATGGTTGGATCGAAGGCCAATGGTCAGGATGATAAACAAGTCGCTGATCTGTTCACTCGATCAAGTCTTGATCGACATGTCTTGAATCACGTCGACCGCATCAAGACTCGCTCCATTGACCAAATAAGCGACCTGTTTATTACCAGTATATATGAGTTTATGGATTCCTTGTATTTCCTGGCAATGCGAGCTGAGCGTGAAAAGCTTCCTTCTACACAAGCCGACCGCTACAATTTCTACAAGCTGGTGACTTTGTGCAACATGCATGCATTCCGCATGTTGGTTCTTCCCGACCTGTTGCATTCCAAGGCTGTGCGCCAGGTAATGAGTATCAGTCTCTCATCTCAGATTCCTCAACTGGAAAGGATGTTTAGGAGACTTGATGATTTGATTTTTAATAGTTATATATGGACAAAGAGCAGGCAGTTAGGTCTGGTGTTGAAGCGTGGTATTCTAATGGGTGGTTACAGCTGGGCCACCCACGAGCCTGTCTCGGGATTGCGTCCTTATATTAACGAATCTCTGCTATTTCTGGTCTTTGTACATGCTGAAATTTTGGATCTGGTTGGTGAAGCCATCCAGAGTAATCCAAACTCAAACTCAAAATCAAACTCGAGATCAAACCTAAATGCATCAACCGAAACATCTGGTGGTGGGCTTGGTGATCTTTCCTCTTATTCTCCTTCTCCTTCTTCTTCCACTTCTATTGGCCGGCAATCCGTTTTGATAAGGCGTGGTTTCCAAACCATGCTGGCCAACATTGCCCAGGTTATGCTTTCCTCTTACCGGTATGTTGACACCTTCAGCTACAATGGTTTGGTACAGGCTTGTCTAGAGATTCTATTTGTCATCCAGACTCTTGCTGCTTATTCCTCGCCGTCCAGTAATGAATCCTTTAGACTGCTTTTTGCCTATTTATCAACAACCTGGAAACGTCATCCTTCCGATACTCCTTCATCTCCTTCATCGCTTCCTCCACAATCACCACATTCGTATTCTTCCAATTCTCGGTCTGCTAAAGGTCCTAATTCCAATTTCAATTTCAATTCCAATTCCAATTCGCCTCCACTGGCATCACCAACCGAACCCCCTGCTACTACTCTTCCTAAGGAACTACTTGTGTTGTTACCAAAGGTGTCCTCCAATTCCTTTGATTTACAACGTTCACTCTTGTCCCTACAACTTGGTACCGGCAGTTGGCAATTGATTGCTGGGTTGATTGAGCGTGCTAATAATAGATCTTCCATACAATTTAGGTGTTTTAGAGCCTAGATTTGACAAATGTTGTTGTTTTGGTTGATTTATTTTTAACTTTTATTTATTTATTTAATTTGTGTACTTTTTCTTGTTTATTAAATTGATAATCCTTTTTCTAATCAAGTCTGATATATTATATATTATGTATTATATATTATATATTTGCCTGAATTTCGCAGTCATTTTAAACTCGAGGTAACTTTTTTCTGCTCCCCTCCCCCTCCCCTTCCCCCCTTTTTATTTTTCCCCGTTTTTCTATCATTTTCATCCATAAAAACTATTCTAAAATACCAAGAAATTATATTATCCAAAATAAACTGTGTCTTTGAGGGAGATATAGTACATAGAATGATAAAATATGGTTAAAACATCAACCTTGTACAGCCCACCAAGAAACTGTGAAAATCTCTTACCACATTACAACTTTTATATGTTGACTGTTTTTATTTATCTACTAATCAGAGATTGTGGAAGACCAGAACTGATATCCATATTCAATAATACACACAAATCATACCAACACACTCTAATAAATATATCTCCCCAAGATAAAATAAGAATTTATTACAAAAAATAAACAAAAATAAACAAAAATAAACAAAATTGTGATATAGCAACCTAATAATTCTCGACTACTGATAATTGAAAAAACAGCCACATTTTTTCTAGTCCAAACACATGTCCTACTAATATCATTTATATTTCAATAAGGAGGTGATTAGTACAATCATGACCATCTTCGCCTTTTTTAAATCCTTCATCTTTAGCTTGACAAGTCTCAAATCTGTTCTTTATCTTTTATGATCATTTGCAACCAGTATAATCGATTTCGTATGCGCACTCGTATCGGCACCATGATCAATCAAAAGTTTGATCATCTCAGAGTTTTTGTGGTCGATAGCCTCCTTTAAACCATAGTCCTTTTTTAGTACCAAGTTCGGATTTCTATCAAATAAAAGCTTCAATATTTCCAGGTTATTATTTTCGCAAGCCTCGATCACCCCACTTTCACTTCCTTTTTTTATTCTTGCTCCATTTTCAATAACCAGTTTCAAGATTTCCATATTGTTGTTTTTACAGGCATCAAATACATAATTGTATTCGCTATTTTCAAGAGTAGTTATATCTTTCAAAAGCAATTTAACTGCATCTAGATTGTTCTTATACACAGCATGTCTGAGTAGGTGTGAATCACCACCAACCTGAGAACAGTAAGAAAGTAATAGTTGCACAATTTCAATTTTACCCAGAGGGGAATACCCAAAAAAGATTGTATTACTTTTTAACTCTGCGCCATATTGCAATAACAATCTTACAATTTCAACGTTTTGTGTTCTGAGTGCCACATGTAGTGTGCTTGAGTTGC
>LSSK01001029.1:0-21920 GCA_001969505.1 Zancudomyces culisetae | reverse complement strand
TTTTGTTTTTTCAATTAGTTGGAAACTATTATAGTAATTATACTATGTACTATTTTATTATAAGTTTTCACTATAATACTATAAGTTCCTGTGTAGAACCAACTTTATTAAATTGATATTTTTTCTTTCTAGGTCTTTTAAACAACCTATTTATACAAAATTCAAATACTAATAGAAATTAATTTATACTAATAAACTACTTTTTTTACTTTCTTATCATGTCATAGAAAAACCATAAAGATAAAAAAACTATACATGATTCCTACAAATAAATAAACATATGCAAACATTCATGATTTGCATAAACAAATACTACTTAAAATATACTAATAAAATATGCACAGACTACTTCTGTGTTTACTAATAATAAATAAATATGTGTAAACTACAAACAAATATTAAACAAGTAAGTCAAACAATTAAGTATAATACTATAAATAATAAATATTTACAAGAAAATATCATAAAATCATATAAATATTTATATAAATGATAAACATATAGGTATGTTTACTCATTATATAACATTTTGTTTATCAGATTAAGCTTATATATATTATACCAGTTTAACAATTAATTATTTTTTTTTGTTAAACTCAGTACACATTTACATCAATACAGATTTGTTATCAGCGTCGTCTAATGGTTATTGAGCAATAATTAAAAAATTCTAAACTCTACTCAACCCAGCATACCCAAACTGTTTTATGAATAGCCAGAAATTATCACTAACCTTTAAACAAATAGTTGTATGTTTGAAGTACGCAACGTTTAGCTAACACTAAATGATATACCAATATCAACATATTTTTATAGTTAATTCAAGTTAACCTGTACATTAATACCAAATAAACAGCTAAAAGAATAAATCGTTAAAAAGTACCAATCTACTTCTTTCAAAATGGCGGCTAGTTGCTTTGTAAAAAACAATAAAAAAACCTCTACAAAACTAAGAGCATGCAAAGCTTTTGGGGCTTATAAAACACCTTTTGTACTGGGAACGCTAGTATCCCCAGTTAGCTCAACAGCCTGCTTAAGTGCAACCGCTAGCGCCTTAAATGCTGATTCAGCCTTATGGTGGTCATTGTCCCCTCTGATGTTGTCTACATGAACTGTAATCCCTGCGCTTGTGGCAAACGAAGATATTACGTGCGGAATCATTTCACATGACAGCTGTCCTATCATATCGCGCTTCAGCGACAAGTTTGCATGGCAATATCCACGACCAGATATATCCACCACTGCTCTTGATAAAGCCTTGATTTATTTCATATTTCATTTATCATATTTAATGTTTCATTTAGCATTCGGTTTTCATAATATTTAACACTCATTTACGCAGAAATACCCAAAAGCACAGGTTGCGAATTAGTAGAAAGATTAGTGCAATATACTTACCTCGTCCAGTGGGCAATATGCGTAACCGAATCGTTTAATTCCTCGAGGTTCCCCAAGAGCCTGCTTAAACGCTTGTCCTAGAGCTATGGCGGTATCCTCGGCAGTGTGGTGGTCGTCAATATGAATGTCACCCACACAATTCAATCGCAATTCCCAGTTTGCATGTTTTGCAAGCGCATAGTACATCTATTTGTTATACATTGTTTTTTTCCTATTACTTGAATTAAATAATTCTTTAAAAATAGCAGACCAGCCTTGAGCCAAGTAATAGGGGTGGGGTGTTAAATGGTGAATTTGGAGAATGACATACATGATCAAGAAAACCGATTCCAGTATCGATCTGTGTGTCAAACAAGATATCATTGGTTTCGTGGAAAGGTCCTATTCTTAAAAACACAGAAACATCGGTTTCGTTTGTCTTTCTCGATATCTTCGCCAGCCTTGATTTTGTTGGATTCTCCATTTTTCTTTTCTTTGTATTTCGCAACGAAAATTCTGTTTATTAGTTTTTCAGTATCGACTTTTTTATATTATATGGGATTAAAGAAATGTTCGGTGGAAATTTCAGCATTTTATATTTTTTCATTTCAGCAAAACGTAATTGATAATTTTGATTGATCAAAAAGTTTGGAACATCCAGGTAAGGGATTTTTTTTACCAGATTTGCAGGTTTTTTGTGTATTAGCACATTTTAATGACTTATTAAGGTGGTGCAAAACCAGCAAACAGTGAAATTCTATACAAAAACTCGAAAATAGTGGCTATTTATTAATGTCTTTAAAAAACGACTTGAGTTTTGCCTTTGATGTATTCTTTGGTTTGGCTGTTTGTTTTCTTTTGGCTGGAATGTTGAGCAAAGAAGACGAAACGCCAGGTTGTGGTATTGTTGTGGATACAAACTCAGAGCCAGACTCAGAGTGAGAATGAGAGTTAGCATCAGAACCAAAACCAGAATCAGAGTCAGAATCAGAAGCAGCGTTTACATTTGTGTTCTTTACATTTGTGTTCTTCTTAGGGTTAGCCGTAGGTTGAACAAATGCAGAATTTGTGTCTGAATCCGAGCCAGAGTCAGAGTCAGAGTCAGAGCCCGAATCTGATCTTGTGGCTGAATCCGAGTTGGATGATGTACCCGATGACGAATCTGAGTCATAATTGAAAGAAATCTTCTGGTCATACTTTTGGTAGATGCTGGATGTGTTCCAAAATTTGATTTTAGAATCTTGTGCCAAACTCACCAAGTATTTTTTGTCCCATGTCAATAAAACTCTCTCAACAGGCAACGCTCCATGCTTCCCCACCTTTCCTGAATAGCTATGGGGATAGAGACTAATGACTCTTATATGACCATCTCCCCCTCCAGCGATCAACGTATTTTCATTAATTTTACAAAGAGACTCAATACTGCTTGGGTTTCCTGGAAATCTATCAGAAACGTCCCCGAATTGTCCATATTTAAACAACCCCAAAACGCCTTCCTGGGTTCCCACTGCCACCTTAGACCCGTTCCTAACTAGGGCTACACTCGAAAGCTCTTCATCTTGATTGTCTGATACCATTATCGGTGTGGTCTTACGTATATCATATACTGACAAACACCCATCACCGCTCGTAACAATAAGATTTCTCTTTTTTTGGTTAAATATCATGTCTGAAATATAATCGACGTGCTCCTTATAAACGAGGGCCTGTTTTTTGCTCCTAACATCCCATACCTATTCCAATTTATTTTGATTCAAGCGTGTTTACTTGAGCGTTGCATATTATAATCCGAGTAATCATGATTTTAATGTTTTCAGACATACCTTTATTGTGCCATTATCATCACCGGTCGCCAAGGTGTGTTCGTCTATCGTCATCAGTCGGTTTATAGGTGCCCTTTTGTTTATTATTTATTGCCCATTAGTCATTGATCCTTTTTTAATACGCCGAATATATATGCTAAATTTTTCAATAGTACAGATGATACCATATGTATGAATAAGAATAACAAGTCTCATTCTTACTTGTGCGCCTCTAGCTGGCTGTGTAGCACATCAGCTTTTTCCAAATCAATATAATTCCAACTTTTATCCTTTGAGCCTGTATATATCCCTATTATAGAACGTTTGGTCCAACTTATTATTTTGCTACTTTTGGACGTCAAGTCTAGATATTGTTTCAAAAAAAAAAGTTCTGGACTCTAGTTACCTTTTCCATCAACCGAAAAACTCAGTGTTCTACACGTTTTACTATGAACCTTTTTCTTGTAAACCCGCACGTTTGATTCATTTTCTTTGTATTTATTTCTACATTTATCAATAAAAGTATGAATAATCTTTGTCTTTGAGCCGAATCGAGTTTTGCAAAAAAAAAACGCAAAATTTTAATATCGAAAACCCAGTGTGGTAATCTCAAAAGTAAACTGTGTTGTACTTACATAAACAGATAGCCCGACAACAGTCCCGTTGCTACAAGATTCTTTGAGGGATGCAACGATATATCGAAGGTTTGATCAGTAAATCGTAGATTCTTTGGTACATTTATTTTTGTCGACTATTTTTTTTTGTTAACACGTTTTTCTCTTGTACTTTTTCTGTATATGGCTATTATTATGTGAGCAAATGGACTTACCATTATATACAACTTTTGAACCACCAACTTTTATATTCAATTGAGCTTTGCAACTTGTATTATTTGCGTAATTCCTCATTCCTCATTCCTCGTTCCCCCTTTTTTTATTTTTACTAGCTGATCAAAAATTTTCACGTTTTTTAGGAATTGAAAAATAAAATATCAGCCATACATGCTCTTGTTCACACTTTTAGTTCTTTTTGATTAGCGTTTATGGTTTTGCCACCTTTACGCGCTGGGGAAAATAGGAATTATAAAAATTGCTAGCAGTATGTTAACAATGAAGTGGTGGAGGATGTTAAAATACGATCCTAAAATCGCGGTTTGTTTTATGATTTATATGCATCAATACTGAATAACTAATATTATGGTACGTTTAAAGTAACGAAAAAAGACAAATATAAATATAAAAACAAGAATACGAATAATGCATTGAAACTATATTCAGACATGCTCAATGTTTACTAAAATAGCCCACATGATCTACACGCAGTAAATAGTGCATTACTTTCTGAATAACTCCATCTTTTCCTCCGTATTTCTCAACAAGTATACTTACTAGCCTAGCTTTTGCTATGTTTCCAGGATAGTTGTAATTTAGAACTCTCGTACATACGTAATCAATTTCCAAGTCAGTAGGGAGTGCAAACCCCCTGTGAGGCGAGAGAATATAATCAATATCGCTAGGAAATGCTAAACTATAGTCAGTATCTGGTGGACCAAAAAATTTCTTTTGAATTTTATCCAAATCAACCACATCTAACCTAGATGGGTTCCATTTTGGCTGCCTCTTTTTTGTGACCAGCAGTTCGGTCACCCCTTCACGAAAATCACTGCCTTCAATTATCCTACACGCAACTTGCGATTCCATCTCTAAACATGCTTTTAAACTCATGTTTCTGCCTCTTCTAAGCAACTCAAGAGTAACTTTTAAGGATGTGGGTGATCTTTTCTTCATTTCTTCAATCGTTACTACAGCCCATTCTTGCATATCGGTTTCTCTTTTCAGCGCGCCCATGATGTCTTCAATAGTTGAGAAACAAAAACATCTGTTAATAACATCAGTATACTTTAACATCGAATAGGTATATATTTTTCCTTGTGAGGCATTTACATCTGGCTCAACAAACTCCTCTAGCACTTTGTTGATAGCATTATAATCCTTATGTTGAATTCTTGCCAATCTCTCCTCTAGTTCGGGCAATTTTTTTGACTTTACGTAGTGTGTTCCAATCCCCGCATAAAATATATCACGAGCCCTCAGCCTATGTCCCATCAAGCCCATGTAAGTTCCCAATTCACCATCCAGCCTTGATAGAAAAAACGATGCACCTACATCCGGGAAAAGCCCAATAAGTGTTTCTGGCATTGCAACAATAGAGTTTTCTGTCACTACGCGGAAGGGTGCGTGTATGCTGATTCCTAAGCCACCACCCACTATAAAATTTATTTTTGATAGCCATACATTTATACCTATACTCTTTTTTTAAAAAGTAGCCTTAATGGAAAAAATCTCAAACACAATAAATACACTAACTTGCTATCCCGTCAATCAGGGCAACTACAGGCTTTTTACTAACCCCTACGGTATAGCACATCAGATATAAATCCTTGAAGAATTCACGCTTCGCATGGATACTAGAAGATGCAATGTGCGCTATTATTTTTTGCTTATTTTAATAAGTTTACCAAATACCCTACACATTTCTTTGAACGTGGGCTATTTAAACCCAGGTCGTACAAAAATATACCAAGCAGAACTTTTTTTTTTAATTGTAAGATAGTGGGCTTCATTTTACCTATTAGGTCGCCTCCCGCGCAAAAAATGCCTGGTGTGGATGATTTAATTATCATCACATTACACTCTTCTAACTGCTCCCATTCCTATGAATAAGAATAGCAACACTATCTAAAGCCAATGCAATAAGATGTGCTCGTTTTCATATTCGCATATTGCGAGTGTTTTCCTATTAGAAAAACAGATTTCTCAGAGTACATACATTAACCTTATTTTTAATTATTTTTGCCATTGCAGAGTTTATGCTGTTGAGTGAGCGTGGTTTGTTAAGCACCATCGAATATGCTCTTTCATACTTTGTCAATATTATATGCTCCTAGTTATTTGTTTAGTACTCAAAATAAAAATAAAAGTTACATTTTCATTGGTAGATTGCTCAACAGTGCTAATCAACTCAGCCAAGTGAGCTCATATTCATATTCATATTCATATTATATTATAACTCTTACCATTTTTATTCTTCAGTCTTTCCCTGACTCTTTTATTTTTTATATCCTTAAGCGAAAATCAATAAACGGTAAAGAGAATAAAAAGAAAGAAAGCAGTATTTAAACGTTGCTGTCTCCAGAAAGATTGAAAATGAAACGTACTACTATGAGTACGCCTCTTTACTCTTCTACACTATTAGTATCTTCCATTTTAGATTCTATTGTAACATGCATCTTCCATTTTAGGCCGGTTCTTGCATACAAGTTGACCTTTATGGTAAGCTTCATCCTTTTTTAGTGCATAGTACCAATCAAAGCTATCACACTTTATATGTGGACATTAAATCAACCACTCCAATGATAGAATTAAGTAGAAGGCAGAAATGTTCTTTTAGAAAATTAGAATGATGAACATCTCGCCTTTAGTTTGGTAAAATATCTACAAAATTACAGTTTTCAAATAAAGACACAAATATCAGTTGAAACGAAGCTGGTAAGTCTTGCTAGAATTGTTCCTCAATGGCACAGCTCTCTGTACTTTTTTGGACTTGGGTACGAGAATATTGTAATTATATTCTAATAGCGATTTTGGTAGTGGTAAACAATTCGGAGCATCCAGAAATGTATACCAAGCACATATTCGGCCTAATTGCATTTATCTAAGTAATTTTCGCTATAGAAACCAATAAAATCATTTTATTTGATCTTAGCTGGACCACACCACCCTCCGATCACGGTTTCGACCGGAATAGGCCACAATTGATAACCAAATACCCCTGCCTGATAAAAATAAAACTTTCTATCCCAAGTGTGGTTTTTACTTTTTTATATATAAAATATTGGAAGCTGGCTAATTCATTACGCTCATTAAATCTGCAATATACCTTTGCTTGTTTGTCCTGTGATACTCATTGTGTATTTTCCAACTAACTGCTAAAAATTCTTCCTTTCTCAATCTTTTTGAGGAAAAATTGCTAATTCGGATTTTATTGGCAGTTGATGTTCTAGCTTTACAAAAAAACGAATAAAATATTCCTTTTATACCAAGACACGCTACATGTGCAAACTTCATTGTGGTGAGTTATGTTCTAGCTCCTGACCTATTGAGTTTTAGATATCAATGGCTGAATAATTTTATCCAAGAAAATAAAACAAAAAAACTCAATCAAGTTTCCCAGGAGATTTAATTTTTCCAACTGATACCACTCCAAACTTTTTACTCTCTTGCTCTCTTGCTCTCTTGCTCTCTTGCTCCCACACTTCCTCCAAGATAATGATGATGCATGGGTGCATATTTCTCAGCAAGACACTTTGTGACTTGTATCTGGGGTAAAACTTTGAATAATTCCGGAATGCAACAATAGTCAATAATGCTCACATTCGACACATAGCAAGGCTATTCGTTAATTACCAAGCCCTTCAACTCTCTTAAACCTGAATTTCTAATGTATTGTTTTAGGCTGTCCATACGTATTTATTCTAGTTTTCACACTATATCCTCTCTTCAACTTCCAACCACCGATAAATTAGCACGAATAAGAAATAAAATAACACCATATGACATTTCCATTAATAATCCTGGCAAGGAGCGCTGGTTCAGTAATGAGTGTATGTGATATTGTTGATTATCTTGTAAATTTAGGAGAAAAACGATAGCCAACCAAGCTAGAGCAACATCTTTACACTACTGGTACAAGGATTATATTCTATTCACATGTTATTGTTTTGAAATAATCAAATAAAAATAGCTTAAGGGGGAATATCCTCAACTATGTTGAAAATCACCTTAAATATGATACTAACCAATGCAAATGTGAACCTTTTTTGGGTTTGTAAAAACAAAAAAAAAACAAATCACAATAATTTTAAAAGTATTATCCTCTGGCTAGAAGAGTTCACTATAACATTCCCTCGACCCAGAACTAGAAAAGTAATAGTTATTCTCTTTGCTTTATTAGGCTGGACCTTTATGTGCCAAATTCTGCTTTTTATGAAAATAACTTTCACCCTTTTCACTAAACTCTTCTTATTTTTTCCCTTTTTTATACTAACTTGTGGGATTTTGTGCATAAGACCATTTTGAGATTAAAAAAAGGATAGAAACTTGCGGCATCGATGTAAATAAGGAAATTTTGAATATACCACAAGAAGTAAAAAATAAAAAATAGAAACATGTGTGTGTATGTATATATATAACTATAAATTGTAATAGCAGTTATATATACATGTCACATTACCTCATCTCATAAACTCAAAGCAGTTGTTATTATTTTTTTTATACCTATATACAGATGTATTGTACTTTTTTTTTTGTCAAGTCAACCCATTTTAAAAATTCTACCTTAAATAAAAACAGGATATAATGCTAATACCCATTATACTCCTATGTCTATACATATGTTTGGCATCGGATGTTCAAACCCACGACAATGATCTGTTTAAACGTAAGTCATAAAGATTTATCTTTTTATGTAAAAAAATATATATATTTACTGGCATTTGGGTGTTAGGTACAAGATAGTAGAACAGTGAAGTGTTATTAAAAACATTAGAATTGCTTTAAAAGAGCTTTTTTTTATTTTAACAAATAGAAGTGAAATGGAAAAGACATTCTAGAAAAGAATTTGACTTTAAAAAGGAAAAAAGTGATGGCATCTATAACTTGAAACGTGATCTTATATTTGATAGTACCATCGATGAACCAAAGAAAAATGTCACAAAGAAAACAAAGAAGGATTATGAGGTAATCAAGTTACCTGGGATTGTAGATAGCAGACTGCAGGAAATAAAGAACTATGCAGGTCATATTGAACTTGAGGGTCCTTCTAAAAAAATGTTTTTTTGGCTTCTAAAAAACACAACTAATGAATACAATAACGATAAGTTTGTATTGTGGTTAAATGGTGGACCGGGTTGCAGTAGCTTGGATGGTCTATTTCTTACAAACGGGCCCTATATTTTTAATGAAGATGGGAACATAGTTAAAAGGGATTATGCCTTTACTGACCTTGTTGACGTTCTTTATATTGATCAGCCATTTGGAACAGGCTACAGTCACACCGACTCTACCAATTATGTCAAAACATATGTCGAATCTACAGCATATTTGACGAGGTTTTTAAAAAACTTCTACAACATCTTTCCAGAGTACAGAAGCAGAGAACTATATATTAGTGGTGAAAGTATGGCTGGAACCTACCTACCATATTTGGCCCAAAGCTTGCTAAAACAAAAAGAAAGGCTAGGAATAAACTTGGGTGGGGTTATGATAGGTAATGGTTGGATTGATCCAAAAAGTACCTATGCATCATACGGTCCGTTCATAAATAGTGTTAAAAAGATGACACCAGAAGGGAACGAAAAAATAAATATTGCAACCAACAGTTGCATGGAACACTACAGCAATAACAGCGTCAACAATATCATAGTTGAGGAATGCGAAAGCATTGTTGAAACTATCCTAGCAGCCGGAGTCAATAAAGCTGGTAAATGCTACAACATTTATGATGTAAGACTGACGGATACTATACCTGCATGTGGAATGAACTGGCCACCAAGCGTTAAGCTACTTAAACAATATGCTTCAAGGATTGATGTGCAACTAGCACTTAATATTGCTCCCGAAAACGTTAATCAAACCTGGGTCGAGTGCAATGATGATGTGAATGAGGTGTTGTCAAGAGATACCGCAACGCCACCATCTGTCACACTACTCCCAAGTTTGTTAAAGGATACCAGAATATTACTCTTTGATGGGGATCAAGATTTTCTTTGCAATAAATTATCACACCAATATCTCATTGGAAATCTGACTTGGAATGGCTACAGGGGTTTTACAAAAAGAGAGTATACTAGTAATAGCGGTTGGCTGGTGCCTGGTAAAAGTTCAGGGTGGTATCACGAAGAAAGAGGTTTGGGATATTCTGTAATTTATAATGCTAGTCACATGGCTGGCTACGACAAGCCAAGGGAAATGCTTGATTTGTTGAAATACTTTGCCAATCTTCAAGATGCAGATGGTACACGATTGGTTATCCAGCCACCCCAAAATATTACTAATGTTGCAGCGAATATTGTGCCAGGTTTCCTTTCTGTGTATTTGCATTTATTTATTCTTGTTATCTCTGTTTACTTTTTCTAGATTATAGAATTTATAAATAGGATATCATTTTCTCTTGAAAATAAAAAACCAACCAAACCGAATACCACTAACACGCCTTAAACTTTTATGATAACTTGAAAGATAAGCTTGCAAAGGCGTGTTCAAAATGTAGGAGCCTTGGTTTTCCCGATGGATGCTGGGCGGTGTTTCGTAAAGGTTTTTGTCTTTTTACTAGAACGGATTTTTTATTTTGATATTTTTAAACATTATCGTTTTGTGTTTTTTTTCTGCTATTGAAAGTTAGTATAATATTGGCTTATTTTTATGCACCTTCAAAATACAGGTCATAATTTGGTATGAATTGATGTTGTACAATGTCAAAGTTTTTTATTAGAGAATCAAAATGTTCTATTAATAGAAGAAACCGATTCAAAATTTCGTTAAAAAAATAAATCAAAAAATCACCGGAAGTTACAACCAATGTATTTAGATCTTACAAAAGCTATAAATTAAATTATCAACAATTCTTACAAAAAAAAATGGTTGCGAAAAAAAAATAATTTGAGGCAAAGCCAACCTTGTATATCTTGAAGAAAAATCCTTTAATGGAATTGATCAAATACCAACATACTTTTTCTTTCATATACTAATAGATAGGCATAAAAATGAAATTCGACCCCAAAACACTCATATACATCGCACTTTTTTTTATAACAACAGTGTGTACAACGCAATTCAGCGGTAGGAATGACGAAATATACGACAAAAATTTGACAATCCTCAAAGAAAGAGCCGTAAAGGACGACAAAATACGAAATATTCCTGGGGATAATAATGCACAGAAACCCAAATCTTTTAATATTTATAAGAAACTCAAGAACAAAGCTAAATCTCAGAATGTAGAAAGCAATATCAACCTAGAAAGTAGAATCGTGACCACGAGGCGCACAGTTACCCAGGCTCCACAGGCTCCACAGTCTGTTTCGAATCGAGGCTTGTTTGGCTTTTTCCAACCAATTTTTCAAACAATTTATTCCACATGGGTAACTGAACGTGTTGTTTCATCAACAATTCATGTTACGGCTTTATGCCCGCGGCCAACAACTATCACAAAGCCTTTATACGTAACTAGGGAAAATACAGTATACGTGACCTCCGCAAATGGAAAGACAAGCGGAGCTACGAATTTGGTCACATCTACCATCAAAACCACAATTTTTACTACTACCACCGTTTCTACATGCTAATCTCTATCACCTCGATCTATTCAATGCGCTATCACGAATCCTATCACCATTAAACTGACTCTGCAATGTTGCCTGTTTCAATTAAGAGTATAGATAAACTAGCAAGTAAACAGAGATTATAAGCAGGGTTTCCTTACACTAGTTGTTACATTTTTATTTCATTTTTCATCTTTTCATTAACGACATTTTTTCCAATAAAAAAAAGGAATGGCATATTGTTTAACAGTGTGTGCAAGCTAGGATACACCAGTAAAGCCCCATCGATATTGATTCTGAACACTTTTGAAGACTTTGCTTGCGCTACCGCGCCATTATACTCTTAAAGCCGTGGTCCTAGTCGAAAATGCAATAATCCATCAAGTAAACTGCTTTAAAGCTCCACTCGGTAAATAATCTCTTGAAATCTCAACAACATAATGGATGAAATGATGTCCAAAATGTCAAAATAGATATATTGAAATGATTGTTTTCTTTTTATTTACAGAAGAAAGAAGGGTGAGTTAGAAATGAAATCATCTAATTGTGTTTTAATTTTCTTGAGAAGGAGGGTGATAAATACAACAAGCTGCATGCTCAAAGCATATTTTGAGTCAGATTTCGGATGTAGAGGCACCAAAAACCGATCAACCAACTACGGATCCAACCTTTGAATAAGGATTCTTGAATGGGAATGAGATATACAATCGGAATTTTCGGTACAAATCTCAATACTCTTGAACCAACGAGCATTAAAAATAGTCTGTGTATCAGGACGAAAATCAGGAACTGGGTTCAAGATGTTTTTGATAAGACCGTTACAATCATACTTTTCTGCTAGCCAATTATCGATAAATTCGGAGCGATTGTTCAGGTATGAGGAGAACCCTTTGTCCTTTTCTGGATTTGCGATGTCCCACGGGAAATGTAGATTGTACATTGAAAGCAAAATAATCCCAGCCGCCCAGATATCCACCTTTGTCGCGTCATAGCAATCTCTGGTGTATACCTCGGGAGCGATATATGGATCTGATCCGCAAAGCCCACTTGATTTTATATCTATATACCCATGATTTTCATAATCCTCACCTATGTGGTTCCCAAAATTGACATCATCATAGCCATTTGAGCCAAAACCCTGAAATATGGAGTCTAAACCACCATTTTCAGAATCAAATGGTGTTTTTACGTTTGATAGGAATTTTTTATAGTCGTCAAACGGCGTGTTTATAATCTTAAACGAATTTCCAGCACATTTTATAACACGTTTTCTAAATATGGTGGCACAGCCAAAATCAATGATTTTCAGTACACCACTACTGTTCACACATAAATTATCTAGCTTCAAATCTCTATGAGCTATTCCATTGTTGTGAAGATAGGCGATGCCATTTATCAACTGACCGAAATAGCAGTTTATTTCCGCAATTGACAAACAATTGTTTTTAAGCAACGCAAACATATCGTTTGGACAATACTCCATCACCGAGTAGTATACTGAATCATCTTCTAGTACTGCCTCTATAGTCTGTATTAGATTCGTGTGGTGGGAGGTTTTTCCAATTAGCAATTCTGCCCAAAGGGACTTTATCGGGTTTATAACTCTGTTTTCATGAGATACGATTTTGTTGTACTTTTTAACAGCCACGACCTATATTTTAGACAATATAACGTTTATACAGTTAAAGGATGAATAAAAATATTTTTTCTCGGAATGTAGATCGAAATATATATAGAATCATGATGATATGAATAGCTGTTAGTTAATATGATATCAACGAGAAATTTAAAAGTGACATTTGTGGTAATAAAAATTGTAGTTGGATGTAAACACACACAATAATCATTCTCCATCTACACCTTAAAATTCCGCAAATAGAGATAAACCATCATCATCATCGCCACCACCACCACCACCATCACAGATAAATAAAATTCAAGTAACAAAGAAAAAAAAAGCTAGAATAATGATATTGATGATAATACCTACCCTCCCAGTATCAAAGCATTTATGTAACCTTACTACCCCACCTGTTCCGGAACCTAACTCATGTATTGGCACACCATAGTTTTTGAATACATACCCTCCCTCCCTAACACACAGTTTTGAAAAGTTAAGCGGTATAAAAACGTTATTGTCCTTTACGCACTCAGTTTTCTGGTCACTACCAACCATATACCCGTTGCCACCAGTATTTTCAAAATCAATCCCCGTTCCACTGAAATTATCAGGCGTTTGAACATTATCATTGTACAAAACCTGATCACCACCGCCTAAGTAGTCCATTGTTGGTTCCCTTTTTCCAAGATTGTGATTAACCATAGTTGATTTGGAACTGCAATTCATAAACCCAGTTCCTGTAACACCAGTGTTGTCACCAGCAGGATGCAACGAAAACACATTTTTTGTACTTTCTAGGGTTATATTGTTGTTAGAAATAGGTGTTTTTACGTTTGGAACTAGTTGTCTTGTGTTGGGATTAGCTGGGTTTCCATTATGCGTTTGTTGCATAGACACATACTGTGTTCTACAATTGTTCGAATCTGGAGAGAAATTAAATTCATATTCACTTCCTTGCATTTTTATCTCCTAGTCCTTTCTTTCCTTCTTTTGTTTGTACTTCCTCTTTAGTAGCTATGTCCCGGTAGTATACGCATTAATTCGTAAGGATGTTCAGCAAACTTGTTATACGTGTTACCTGTTCTATCAAAGTCGTTTTCTACCCGGATATATTCTAAGCCGCAAAAGAAGAAACACAGAAAGAATTATACCTCAATATTGGCTAACAACAAAAAAAAAGTTTGTTTGTATGCGCTCTCCCAACTTAAATGCTGACGGTTCTGCCGTTTGACTTTTTAAAATGTTAAATGTCTCTTTGACACGATATAGGGGTTGAAATCGTGTTTTATGTAAAAAAAAATAAAACTTTTTGTTTTCTACTGTATGCAGTACTTTGTGGGTCGACATGGTGCACGAAATATATATCTAGAACTACACCTGAACATATTTTGATATTTTTGACAAGGTAAAGGTGGGTTAGTATGGTTTTTTCAATATTTTTTTTTTAAGACTTGGTGTATATTTTTAAAGTGTTTATTTTTGTAAAAAAAAAATGATGAGAATATTCTCGACCAATATTTGGAGGAGGCTCAGAATGTTCCAAAAAAGGACCGAAAAATAATATTTCAACTTGGTTATTTTGCTAAATATTTGACAAAACTGGTAATTGACCAATATCATAAGGGCACTGGTGAACTTGAAATATTTCGGTCATTTGCTTTTTAGGGGGAGAAGGAGAGAGGAGAATAAGGAAAAGAGAAGATGAGAAGGTAGTGAAAATGTACTAACGAAAAAAAAAACTTTACAAATGGACATTTTCTTGGACATTTTAAAGCAGCGAGGCTTCAATTTTAAGACATATTGTTTATTTATCGTTCAATAATTTCTGGATAAATTTACGAATAAAAAAATAACTCATTACACATTATTGAGTATGGATACATATTTAGGTGCTAAAAAATGGAAAAAAGGTGAGAACTTGTTTTAATATCCAATGGCAATGGACAGCCATTCACTTGCCCACCCCCGAAAAAAATAACCAGTTTGAAGGTAATACTCTATTGAAAAAAAGGTCCTTTTTAAGTGGTGTTTAAAGGTAGAAAATAAATTTCCAATTAATAGCTCCCAGGGTTTTACTTGCTCCAAAAAAGCGTTCAACAATGGTATATATTTTACTCTCACAAGTTTTTTTTTGTATTGTTTTTAACCTTTTTGTTTTATATCCAACTTAAAGGCTATAACCACTCGTAAGCAAAGAGAAATGGGAATAATATTGATATTATTGGCACAAAACATTGGACTGGTTTTTATTTTTAGGCTCACGTTCAAACGTACTGGTAGGATGTGTGGGTTTTTGTTTTTAATAATTCACCCTCTAACCACAAAAAAAAACAGATAAAAAAACTCACCAAATACCAAATCACTCGCCATTTAGTATCCGGTCAGAAACTATACGAGCGAAATGCAGTATAAAACTCTTAGTAAATACAACCGGCTCTTTGTATACAGTGGGTTAAAGATACAAAGTATCTTTGGAAGATGGCTGTACAGAGAGTTTATTTCCCGATAGATACTGAAATAAAAAAAAGTGAAACATAATAATGCAGATGGTGGTTGATGGTTAATGGTTAATGGGGGTCGTATTTACATAAAGAGCAATCGCAAACTCGCTAAAAAAAAGTAGAACAATGTGTGTAAAATGAATATATGACAACCAAAAAGTTACAAATCAAAGCTAAAAGCTAAAATGAATGTAGATGCTATTCTTTCTTTTTGCGAATCATCAAGTGACCATGGTGTAGGTCAGGAATGCTCTGTAGGTGTGGAGGGTTGACAAACCACAAGTACTCGTTGTCTTTGGAAGGAAAGCACTCTTCAATATACTCCTTTACATAAGGTTCTGGTGTCGTTCCAACTTTCAAAGCATTGAAAGACCACAGCAAATAATGCTCAATATCCGTTTCAACTGCATAGGGAAAATCGTTCTTCTTTAGTAAAAGAGTGGATCTATCCATCTTGATAGAGACTGCTGGGGGTTGGTTATCAGAACAGTCCTCGTCACAGTTTTTGTCGGTGCTTGAGGCAGGATTTTCGCAATTATTGTCATAGAGTTCCTTGATAAGTACATGTCTAACATACGAGCTCACAGAGCCATGTTTTTTTTTTAATTCCAAACAAGATTCATCGTAGAACTTTTGACCCTTTTTGGTTCTAACTAATCTATGAAGCTGATTTGTCTCTAAGAATGCAAAAAATAAGAATGCAAGTAAATATCGCGGTGTAAATCATCAGCTACGAGTAAAACAGGGTAGCAATTTCTAAAAATAAATGAGTTTCAAATACCTAGTATTTCTGTCAGCTCGTCCCATGAAAAAAGTTTATCGGTGCTGTCTATGCTTTTAGACGCAATTTCAAAGAGTTTAATGGTTTTTAAAGTACATGAGCAAAAAGAAAAGCATATACAGATATAATACTTACTCTTTGCGGTCCATCTTGTGCAATCTGGTGGGAACTCAATTCTTTATCTGGCGGGCAGTTTAAACGAGTTTTGAAACACTTAGAAAATGACTATATATAAGTATGTGAATGGAGAGGGTAAACACGCAGTTGCCATTGCTTTATTAGCTGGTATTGGGGTTTAAATACACATGTAAAACTTTGTGGGTACCTAAAAAAAATACAATGTAATTGGATAAAACAAGCCGGAGTACAAATTAAGTAAGTGGGTATTAATGGGCTAATACCAAAGCAAACAACGAAAAAGTATTGGTAATCTTGGTTAGCAAAACACGTGCATTCGGGAATAATCCGGCATGGTATAAAAATTAGTCAAAAAGAAATAATATATTTAGGCAAATAAAGCAATGTAATAGTTGCGATAATCAAATCAACCCAACCCTAAATACGACAAAGTAATAGTGGAGAACAGCTATAAAAAAGGGAGATTAGAAAAAAAAGAAAATAATAGGATAGGATAGGATAGGATAGGATAGAAATAAACTAGGCGAGTTTAAGTTTGGATTTGACAGATAGAGAGCCAGGAACACCATGGCCAACAGAAATTGTGGCTGAAACACTAGGTGCCTTTTCCATCAAGGTAAGTGCATATGGGTTAAAGGTGTGCAAGTCACCATAGTGGCATTGAAGGTAGGCATCACCAAATCCTGATCCATCATGTTCTAGGTACACAATAAACTGTGATTGCGACGCTCTGGAGAGTAAAAATAATGACTGGCAGCGGTTAACTGGTGGATTCATGGAGTATGAATAGAAACGGTCAAACGTAGGGTCTATTGTTGTAACGGTGTTGTTTGAAGGCTTGAGGACTGGTGGTGTGTATGATTCTGATGGATTGTCCGCCAACCCATCACCATATTGTGGAATGGCATATCCATAAACTGAAGTGTTTGTGGTTGACACTTCACAGATCTGTGAGTTTGGTGCGTTGACATACAAAAGAATTCCATTTGCCTTGTTTTTGTAACTTCTTGCAAAATCTGATGGGATATCCTTTGTAGAGTTGTATGAAGGGAAACCAATGTTGTGCGATTTGAAAGCATCGGCATACTCAAAGTTGGCGGCTGAAAGTGTATAATTGAATCTATCAACTGCTGATTTCTTTCCAACCGCCGACGATAATGACATGTTTGGTATATCACCCCATATTTGATTTAACATGCCGTCAATTTTTTTGTTTGATTGGAGTTCTATTGTCTCTTTTTGGGTGTCGAAATCAAGTGTTCCTTCGAAATAGACGTGAGCAGGATTTGTTGTGCTAAATGGTGTAATAAATAATGACACCAAAAGCAAAACAATAAATACCAAGAAACTGACTCCTGAGCCAATAAGTACACCTTTTCTACCTGCTGTAACAATGAATGGCATTGATGTTCCAAATACTGTAGCAACCAACAATCCTATCAACACAATCACAAAGTATGACTTTGTTCCATCTATTACTGTTTGTGATAATCCACCGACCAATGTTGAGCACAGATCTGTAGTTAACAGTGCTGGTAACACAAAAGCTACCAATAATCTGAACAACCATGAAACATATCTTAATACACAAGATTTTGAGACCCGTGGTTCGACAGCATATGCCCAAAGTGCTGCTACAATACAACAGGCTGATGCGAATATCGTGTAGTATAACATACCAATTCCCTGGGCAATTGACATGACCAGTCCAATAATCAATCCAAGCAACCATATGTACAACTGTGCGTACGACATTACTCGTGACCTAACAAATCTATCCTGTATCTTTGAGTATCCTCCAATACGATCTTCAACCACCAAGTACAGATACATTACAAGCCCAATTACTGTAAGTGATGCAGCTGTAACAGTTGTAACTACAAGTGCCGTCAGCCCGTATACCGCAAGTACATTTCCGGCTCCGTAAATCAATCCTACACAGAGACTCACAACTATTACCAAGAGCAACGCAAGCCCGCTAAACAAGAATGCGCGGAGAATGCTTAGGAAGTATACATGGCCATTAGCTCCCGGATGCGAGTGTGAGTAATAGTTATTCTTGTGAGACCTTTTTGAAACAATAAACATGACTACTGATCCCGCAATTATAAGCGCAATAAACACTGCGTAGAGAACCTTGAGTGTTACAAAGCTAAATGAAACGATAGACAAATGCAGAATATCAAAGTACACAGATGGCATCTTGAGCGATCCACGCTGCGAAGCCAGGAATTCACTATCATCGGCAATTGATTTTATAGCATTGAGAACTGTATCTCCTATTTGGTCTATGCTACCAGCTGGAGCATTGTCCAAATTAACATAGCTTGTGTGGTATACCGATCTGCGTTCGTAAAATGCAATATCCAATCCTGGTATTCCATATGCTGTGTATACTGAGTAATCAGTGTCTGAACTGATAAGACCCAGCGCAAACGCATCATTCGCAAATACATTAGCATGTGGTCTCCATTTGGTGATATACCCATTGTACTTTTTGGCATACCTACTTACCAGATCCAAGTTTGATGCACGAAATACCATTGCTGGTTCTCCGGCCCCAGCTCCCTCCATGTTGATGAATGCTTTTACAGTTCTTGCCCATGGATGGTTAATAAATCCTAGTGTTCCATACAACCCTATCTCCTCTCCATTATTGAAGTTGGACACTACTGTACTTTGAACTGGGTTTTAAATCAGATGTCGAGTTATTTCTAAAATTATTCTACCATTTATACCATCGTCAGTTGCACCATAGCTGGTTTGTACCGAGTCTATATGACTAGTTATCAGCAATGCGTCATCAACCCTGTTGTTTTTTCCAACTATACGTGCTAATACGTTTCTACTTTCAACATATGAGCTTCTGAGCGCTGTTTTTTTTGCAAGCGGCGTCAGCAAAGGTTGTGGTCTAACATCAACACTCGAACATGCTACTGGGTCTGCAGAAACTATTTCCAATGTGACATTCTGTGCTTCTGCCAACTTTTGGTACTGCTTCAACACTCCAATCAGGTACTGTCTTGGGTCCTCGTTTGCTGGTGAGTTCCATGGATGTGGATCACGCGCAAGATATCGCAAATGATCAAATGCAACCTCCGTTCTGAATTGTTTTATCGAGTCCCCAGGTGCTGGTGTGACATTTTTCAAAATTTGATAATCCATTGACATCGGCTTTAGTCTACTTGGAGTCGAGTATTTCATTCCCTATCTTCGGAAAAATATTACTACCAGTAGGACTACTGCATATACTGCATGTGTGCTAAGATAATAAAGTAGCGCCTCTGCTAACTTAGCTTTCTTTTCTACTTTTCTACTAAACACAGACTCATGTCCGCTGTCATGTCTTCTATTGCT
The DNA here is from genome assembly GCA_001969505.1 of Zancudomyces culisetae. Lineage (NCBI taxonomy): Eukaryota > Fungi > Kickxellomycota > Harpellomycetes > Harpellales > Legeriomycetaceae > Zancudomyces > Zancudomyces culisetae. The sequence goes on along the minus strand of LSSK01001029.1, from coordinate 1,963 downwards.
GCTTTTGCCACCAGAGTCATGGCTATGCATACTGCCATCCGACTCGCTACGCTTTCTCCTATTATAAAGCATTTTACTTGTCTTTTTATTTTTTGAGTTTATTGTAAATGGGAATAGATACTTTTATCGTTCAGATATTATCGGTGTTAATCTTTATAACAATATTAGTATTAACAGTTGTGCTTATACTATCACAAATGATAATTAGTTTGGTGCTAACTGATCTAGATATAATCACTATAATAAAGTTAAAAGAAAAATAGGAAAAGACAAACTAGCTTTGTGTCTTTTTAAGTTTTTTGTGTTTGTTTTTTATAGCCTTTTGATTAAAGACATTAAATTTCATTAAACTGATTGATGGTTTTTGTATATGAACTAAAACAAAATATTCTTGAAATGCACACTGGGTGAACAACAAAATCCCCTACATCAGAGGAAAAACCACAGTTTTTGGTTTTAAAACTTCAAATATGTCGCGTATTTTGACAATCTCATCTCGCTAAAAGTCGTCTAATCTCAACAAAATTCGTTGTTGGTTGGTGAATAATTCTCGCCTTTTTAATTACCGAATTGTGTGGATTATTTTTTCCACCTATCATATTACACAGTTTTTTCTACCACACTAAATTATAATTACTAAAATGAGCAACCTGACCTTGGCTAGTTCCCAGTAAGCAACTGGCAACCATTCCAGTGAAGATTATTGTCATTTTTGGATCTCATTACGCTTTTTTTAAAGAGTGACAAGCTGTAGTACTTCAATGCTATACTTTCTACTTTCATCAATCCTCTACCCCCATATACTATAAGCATTAAGTTTGCTAGGTTAAAATTGTGACTTTCCATGTGTTTCCTAAATTTAATCTGTGACGTGTGTATTTAATTGTCGACAATTTACTTTGCCACAAATCACACAATTTACTCTTCTTAATGACATCAAGATTAATATTTTGTTTACTAGCATTTTTGAGTAGAATTGCTTTCCTTCATCTTAATTTAAAAAGTAAATATCATAAAGCTGCAAATAATAATCTTATCGTTATCTTCTAACGATCCCCCTCCGTTCCTCTAGGAACTCCATATCCACCAGGCGTTTGTTCAAGGTAAAAATTGACTAAATAAATATTGCACAAAATGGTAATAAAATAAAACTAGGTAATATAGCTTAAATAATACCGTTTTATCAATTTAGCAACTACAAAACAATCAGTGGTTGGTTCAAGATCATATTGAAGCACCTGTATGATTGTATCCCTAAAAAATGCATTTCACTAATGTCAAGATGAAATCCCACGTTAGTTTACTCTAATATTTCTTTTGAAACATATTTGTAAGCAAAACCAACGTTTTGAGATTCTACTTTATAAATAACTGTTGTTTTTTTAATAACAGGTTAGATATCAAACTAATAAGTTTGGCACAATTATTGGCTATTCCAGATTCACGGACTTTAGTTTTGATTTAATCCTATATTACCGATATTTGTTCAGTAAACTCATCAAAAAAAGGAGATTTTTCATCATATGGACACACCTAAAACTAGAACCCAGACTTACATTTACGTATACCTATACCTATTCCTTTTTCTTCTAACCCTTACAGTAATCTGGCATCATTTTATACTGTTTTACATTTTCGATTTTTTTAAAAAAAATAAAAACTAAATCGAGAATACCCAACAATATCAAGTATGACTCAAGATTATATAAAGCAAATAATAACATTCAATTTACAACAGGAAATTTATGATTAATATAAACCTTATAATACAAATTATAAACTCAATCCAATCACAACTGAACTTGCTACATTTTCAAACTGAATCATAACAAGCTTCATTACATTAGTTCATTTATTTTACAAGTAAATATCACACCAAGCTTTAAAATAAATCTAAATATTGTAACTTTATATTTAGAAAGTATGAGTGATGCATATAATAACATATTTAAATCAAATATAG